>MNPL01003223.1:0-20963 GCA_002081605.1 Tropilaelaps mercedesae
GGTATATATATATATATATATATATATATATATATATGTGTGTGTTTGTGTGGTATAAACGTTGAGAGATTCATGATGAAAATGAAGTGTTATCATATCGAAACATCTCTAAGGAACTATGGCTAAGTTATGAATAACCGCATCAGCCGTCACGCGTCAAAGACTTGAGAACAAAACCAGACAAAGACCGTCTCAGACGGGTCTCCAAGTCGTCTGTCGGCCAGAGAAGGGGCAGGTTAACACAAGCTTTATAAAAACTGCGCGTGTTCTCAGCTAAAACAGCGCTAGTTCCAGTAAAATTCGGACTTTCTTTTGGAATTTTGCGTTGGCGCTCTTAAAAAGATGTATTCCAAACGGTAAATCGTTTGGCGTCAATTGTCTGTTCTGAATTGTCAGCTACGTTATAACTCCCATTGGATAGCCGATATGCCCAGATAGTATTAACCGTTTACTTATATGCACCACAGTTCCAGCATTGAACATTCAGTTTGAAAGCTGCCTTGCCGAAGAATCTTAGTATATATTCTTCATTTTTACAGTGCACTTCAAAGGCTTACGTAGTACCACCGAGGTCGTACCACCTAACTCGGCGTAAAATCAGAGATGCATACAGAATATGTCAGATAAACGCAAAAAATTTCCGTGACAGGTCTATAGAAAGCATGCAAGCTATGTTCTCTCAACACATTAACTAACACGAAAAATCATAAAATAGAGGCAAAATATGAGGAGCTGACGCAGTCGCACTCAGTCAATCAATAATCCCATGCGACATCACGCCAATTTAACGGAGTCATTGCAGATGTTCTCTAGCGTCCTCTAGCTTCCAGATCCTTAGATTTCCTTCAGTCATCAAAACGGCGACCTATGTTATAGGCTGCAATAGCCGCTACCGTCTTGATATGAGCAGGTGTTAAGGTGCAATATAACATTCTATCGTTATGTCTCGCCGATATACCCATCTCTTAAACAGTCCAATTATTTTAGAAGAATCCTACGAGGATCTTTCCCGTACATTAGATCGAACGATTTGTTTTGTGGTATTATTTTCCCATTACCACAACGAGACTCTTCATGCGTGTACCCATCGTACCGCATACACTAAACAGTATAGTTGAATTAGTTCGATAATCATTTCCTTCTCGCTATAGCATTCTCAAACCTGCAAATACTAAACCGTTTGTACATGCGTATCGCATCCGAGTCTCTGTGAAGTCGGAGGCTTTGGCACCGTTCCGTGATTCAAATGCAGGTAGTAAAAGTTGCGGCACATAGAACGAAGATGCAAAGGTGCATCGTGCACTACGATTTCACTCAGCCCGAACCTGAATAACAAGACTATTTTCGTTGTCGTGCAAACGGTAAGCATCTGATAAGAACAAGACCTCCTTAATGTTACGAGAACTAGAAAGCTCGAATGAAAAAAGTGGCGCGTCTTATCTCTATTGTCTATTTATATTGTATCAAGGATGTTTGTGTCCGCTGCCAGACCTCATATAAAAATAAAAAAAAAATCTTATATAACAAGTATCTATCACGTATCCTATAAAGCATTAGCTGGAAACACTAATCAGACAATGTTGTGTTAGTATCACGCTGGCAGTCGTAGAAACCCATAGACTTAATTTCTAGTCCATGTTTTCATTCACATGAGGATCTTTTACGGTAAAACACATTCGACACTACCAGAAGTAGGTATCGTGTGATCCATGTAAAGTAGCAAGCCTGGTGAACAAACATTGTGTTGAACGTTTCACAGTGAAGAGGCGAGGTATATCTTGGGCAATTAATTTCTTGCAAAAATGTATCGGACTCATTTATTAACCCTATTAGAGTTCTGCAACTAGCTATTAGAAACGAACGATTGTTTTTGTATAGCGACCATTTATTATGCTAATTGCTTACTGCCCAAAGTATGATGGTCTCTTTATTTGTCAACTAAACGACTCTGAAAAATAACCACTGGATGTGTGGCCATTGAGACAGATCGCTGCTCTTGTTAAAGTACGCTATTCCTCGCAATTAGTATTGGCCAACCCAAAAAGCTTGCAGCTACCGGCAAAGACTTCTTCCGGAGTTGCAAATTCATTTACCCTTACGATCCTTCTGTACGTATCCGAATTGGCATGTACATCACACATTGTTTGTGTTATTACTGACTATTAACCAATCGGCCGCCCGGATTTAGTGAGTGATGCTTTATGGCAAATTATTCACGACTTCCCGTCTATCGCTAGACAACATATCGATTACCATCCGTGGCGCTTAGAGTTTCTGGCTGGTGACTGTTATCTGATACGTGTGAAGTCACGGACGCAACTAAACGCCATCAATGTGGTGTTGCCGTCTAGCGTTGTATTGACACCGGCTATTTGGATCCAATTCTAAGTTTTTTGTGTCAACAGAGAATATGCTCGAATAACTAGCATTTTGTGACGCTACGTTGGTTCCATTATTGATTATCGTAAATTCTTGTATTTTCTCCCTTCTCCTTACGAAAACTTTAAGTACTGTAAAATTTCAGTGTCGTCAATAAACTACGATTAATTTGGCGTGTGTGAGCGAAATAAAGTAAATGATGGAATCAATATAAATTACGCGAATTAGGATTTGCTCTACTGAACAAGAAATTCACCGGTGAGCTTATCGGAAACAGGTTGTACTTGCGCGAAGCATTGGTTTAAACATGCAGAGAAACGCACGTGCCATAAAAGATTTCCCTAGAGTCGAAAATAACCTCTTTTGCGTTCCTGATAGCTATAGCTCCATAAGGACAGCATTAAAAGGAAAACCTTTATACTACACCATTCACGTCACACATGCAACAAAGGCACAAGTGCCTAATGCATGTTATAAACGTTTATTGAGCTCTAACAACACCTTTCTTCTATATTACTGGGGTCATCCCTCACCTCCATCTCTTTCATTGTCAGTGCGGCCATACGGGGCTGTGCATTTGTTATCAAATTAGCACAATGGAGCAGGTGGATCCCTGCAACTGCGATGTGAAATGTCAAAGCAGATCTTACTAGACGTTTTACTAAACGTCTTATTAGACTTACGACTTGAGACGCGTGCAGCCTGTGACAGGCCAGGTTATGGGAGAATACTGAACGGTGTCTCAGAGTGCGAAGTGTTGGCGTAGAACCCAGTTAGCTGTAGCCCATCCTGTGCGGTCCGGCAGACCTCCCTGATTCCTGTCACTGCTGTCCACGTCTCGAGTTAATCTGTAGAACATCCATGTAAAGTTTTCCATTTACATGAGTGACCAATACCTGCAGACAAAAAAATGTGTGGATCGATTTCACTTAAGTGCTTCCGTACTTCGAAGTCCGTAAGTGCATCTATTCCTGTATGTTACTAATCTATGTCTATTGGCGCCATTATGAGGGCCATTATCTACTACGCTGATAGTGCACATTATTATGTCGACAGTTTTTTATGCAACATTTTGTTCGTGCCATGTTTCAAGTCTCTGGTAACGTGCGGTAACTATCTGGTATCACGATGTACTCATGCGAGAAAGCTGTGCGACATTTAGCAAGAGTAAAGTTTATACACTATACGGTATATTTGCATATTTATATACTCTTAATTTATTCATTTTTTATTTAACATTTATTTCTTCTTGACTCCATCTGCTAGGTCTGCTATGATAGTAACTCCAGGCGGAAAAATCCTGATCGGCAATTATACAAGCCTTTTGCAAATGTTCGTCTCTCAACTGTCCTTTTCCGGATACAGGTAGATTGTACCAAAGGAGCAAAAATCGCCTTGAGGCAGATCCGTTTTAAAAATGAAACATGATTACCTGGAATTTTTTATTCATATATGTTGCATGTATGCCCATGGGAACCCTGAGATCCACTCATCTCGTGTTTTTATTGATTTATGGTAACTCGCGGACTGATTTAGTGACCAGATTTCGCAATATTATTTATAATGCTGCTGAAGATAAATCACCTAATTTGCAGTCGAAAATGAAAGTAATTATCCAGTTTCTCTATTCCACTTTCGCTCTTTCTTCCCTTTCGTTTGCCTCCTCGCTCCTGCTCTATTTCTTTCTATTGAGTTCAATGTGAGAACTGGTGGCCTTGCAATACTAAAAGATGCTGCTTGTAAACGATGATCTAGCCAAATAGAGGAATAGATATTTATCAATGTCGCTGATTGAAAAGGTGATCTACGCGCCAGGAACTCACTGGTGCGGCTGGTCTCCTAGCGACAACCAGTGCCAACTGCTGGTAGAGTCGGTAGAGCGTTTCGGCTTGGCGGGCCCATTGGCTGCCGCCCATATTCACACGTTTGGGCATCTACTGTAGACAACCAGGAGGCGTACATCTAAACGACGACTACCTCGCCCATTTGTCAATATCGATTATAATCACTTCAATTATCACCAGAACTACCACTACCGGCATAGCAACAGCAGCAGCAGCTCGCTTGCCGACGAGACAAGGTAGATAGAGAAATCGTCGCTTTTAAATTCGAATGAATTCCAGATTGCCTAGACACAACCGCCAGAGCCCACAGCGACTGATCTAACCGCCAACGACTACCAGCTCCGCTTCGTTCTTAGTTCAGACCAGCGAGGCACACTCGGACTAGAGGGCTTCGAATTAGCACTCGTGTCGTTGGCGCATATTGACAGGTACGAAATAGAGGGCATCTACTTCGTTCTGGTATAGAAGACGTAGGAAGTCTGGTTGAATGTCAATCGACCGGGGAATGCCCATTATTATTATTTAGTGTGGGACAACTTGGCCGAGTTTAGGGGCAAAAGGACGAAGTAGGCACGTCAGCGTCTGATTAGGCAGCTGATTTCATCAAGGACACGTCAAAAGAATGAGTACTTTGCGATGGTCTGCATTAAACTGGAGAAAGCGCTGCTTTTTGCGGTCAGTGTAGTAACATTTTATGGATAAGAGTGCCTCAGCACGCCAGAAAGCAACTAGGTTTACTACTAGTTTTTTAATGGGTCTTTATGAATGTCAATATGCTAATCAAGTGGGGGTCACCTAATTAACGAAACGACTTTGTCTATAGTATAGTTGACCCGAATCTGCTTGTCTCCTGATTTTGCGACGAATTTATGAAGTGTAAGGCTATTTAGGCTTATTCCTGCCCCAGTTCGACCAGGCTACGTCACACTACATTAGAGGTTCTCCCTTCGCTTACTCATCAGTAAACGGAGATACGATCAACGTGGTACGGGACTAATGCGTAAATTGCTCTTGGTTCTACGTTCATCTTTTGGTTTGAGAAGTCATTTCCTTCCTTCGAGGCCCCTTTAGCCCCGTACATGTAATGCGATAAGGTTGTTGCCCCGGTACAAAGCAGGTCAACATTTCAGATCATTGACCCTTTAGCAGCGTTATCTAGGAAGCAGATAATCAGTTTTCCGACAAAACCTCTTTTTTTGTCGCTCTCTTGTTTATTGTGTCGACCAGACGTGGAGGCTTTAGCACAAGTTTTTGTTTGAATCCCTTGAGCAGTTTTGTATTTTCTTGACCTCCCGAGTTTCGCTTTCCTTGTCCATCATCTTGCAGCCGGTACATCCTTATCGGTGCATAATTATGCTCAGAAAACGATATTTCTTCAATTTTTAGGTCAATGAGGATACTTGGGTACTTGGGTAACATACTCACCTTTATGGTGCATTTGCCCCACGTAAGGCCGTAAAGCTCATAGAACAAACAGCGCTAGCCTTCGGTTTTTGCTCCAGAACCAGTTTAGTTTAAACCCGTTGCATTCTGGGACCTTCTATACAACTTCCGCTAGCCGTTCTACTTCCCTATCGAGATACTGATGGCTTGTCTAGAGGGACAACGTGTCGCACTGACAATGTTACAATAAGAGAAGTGAGCCCATCCCGGGACGCACAGACCTCCTGGACCTAGCTACGAGTCATCCTAGCATTTGCAATGTATATGACTCAACTGAGCGAATGTTGGATGTACATTAGAACGAGCGTGGGCTTATTTAGAGAGCAAGCTTTCTAATATCGCTCGTGCTGTCTCCGTAACTCGACCAACGACCAAAAAAAACAGCTGAAAATATTCCGTGTAACAAATTCTACGCAGGGGCACTTGATACGATAGGTGAAAAGTCTGGAGATCAGAGCTAAAAGCCGTCACCCTAAATTCTATTGTATATACGGGCTGGATGTGGCCATGAAATTGCTGCTGATGAAGAAGTATGTGCTGGTATTTTTTCAACACACCGAACTCGTAAACAAAGCTTTAAGCAGAACCTCCATTTAATTTTAAGGGCGGCCTTTGTAGACCCTTCTGTGATCTCGCCCTAGATAAGGTAGCACGGACATATTATATACGATAACGGCCTTCTAGATGTAGAGCTGATTTCAACTTCACAAAGAAAATTAGTTTCCGATGTTGGGCAACAGAAAACCTTTGCAAAACTATGAAAACGAAGTCAAGCATGGGTTGTCCATGTCTTCATAAAAGAACCCCAAAAAATTAAATGGTAGGCACCAAGGTTTGCCTATAATACATCGCGTAAATAGTCTGCGTAAAAGCATTATTCTGTCTAAAAGCTGAGAAGCGTGCATTTGGCGGTAACCAGTGGACCCCTTACATTCCTGGCTCCGAGCTGTTGTAAAAGTATGCAAGGTATTAAACAGGAAAAAAGTTTGCTTCACAATCGGAATATAGGAATTTGCTCTATTATAGCTATTTCTAATGCCAGATTTTCTTTAATCTTCACCCAACACGAGCTATTAGGCTAAATTATTGCGTATAATAGCAAGTTCAAGGCAATATCTTTAGCGTGTTACACACTTACTGTTTCTGCTGTTCATGATCGAAATGAGAGAACGTAGTCCTCAATAACTTGGCGGAGCTGCACGCAATACGACATTTTGCTTTTTTCCGACTCCAGTTTATTAACGACCTACGACTTGTCCAAAACGCCCGATCATCCCAAGCGACCCAGTACTTGCAGGGGCAACAATAACAGGATCACTTCGTTTGGTAACACTCATACTACTTTATTGGCTCAAGGCAGCGCAACGTAATTAAATACTAGCCATTTAACACGGCTTGGCATTTGTCTTTTGCTTTTGGCAATTATCTTATTAGGGTATAAACGTCAATCCTCAACAGATTGTATGCCAGTACAAGTGTGTAACCAAAGAAGCATATCCAGCTTACTACTACGGCATGCCAACCACATGGTGAAAATAGGCGATTTGATAGCTAGCAACGATTATATATTTAGAAACCACCAATGAACTGTGGTTCTCCCACTAGAGTAATAACACTTTAAAATGATTAAGTTTTTCGATTGAAGTGGACCACATTGGCAAAAAATGGACACAATGTGGTATAAAAGTATTAGGATACTTTCTAATTTTTCAAAGGGAAACCATGGTCAACAGTGTGGCGAGACGGCGTAAGCGTCACGTTAAAAGCATTAAGTTAAAAGTGTCGGGTACATAAATATCGAGAGAATCGTTGTGCCGGTCGATTTTCTTATCAATGGCCACAAGGCTTATCAGAGTAGCTACAAAATAAATATTTTAAATGCTGAGGCTAGATGAAGGTTTTTCGCAGTTCTTTGTCATAGTTTCTGTTGATGAAAAATGTGATTTGACTCATAACAGTTACTATTATGTGTTTTTCTTATCTTTTGAAAGCGTTACTTTTCGTGAGCAAATGATATTAATTGTCTATGATTTCGATATGTTTGTTAAGAATATGGAAAACATTTATAAATGTAGAAGATTTATAAGCATAATTCGTTGTTTAACTAATATTCTATTAGTGCGATGTATTTGTGCCTAGTCTACTGAGATTGTTCATATATGCCTCCTGTAAGGTAACATCGATCAGGAACTCGGCTAACTGTATTGCAAAGAACATGATCCCTTAGGTCGTAACGCGATACATATTATTTTAGATGAACGTTCTAAGTAATTGTCCATCATATCTTAGTATTTACCGCTGTAAATCTAAACTGCCGCAACAAAAATAGAAGTGCAGCGAGCGCGTATTCTGACGGCGTTCAGTATTAGCCAAATGTAAGTTGTATTCAGATGGTTCTGGTAGCCCAGAACACACCTAACCTTTCGAAAGCTTGCCTGCAGATACTCAGCACGCGCTAGCTGACAAGAAGTTTCAATACGAAGTATATTGCGCGCTAGAGACACAGAAACGCTTAAACAAACGAGAACTCCGGCACCGCATTGCTATACACAAATCTATGTATACCAATATTATACCGGCGAATTAATTAATAAATTCATCCCTTTCTCCAAGGGGTGAATAGCATATTTGAATTTTTATAGATAGAGTAAATGAGACACTAAAAACGGCTCTATCCCGACATGATGAATTATATTATTCTAAATGGAGTGTATCTACTTTTTAACTGTCTATGCGTAAGATGTATGCAAAGCACATAATTATTGTGAAAATTTCAGGGTTAGTGCCGAGGACCTGATGCCAGAAAGTTGGAACTTCCACAAAGCACTTCTCATGCCTAAGGATTTGTTGATGAAGTCTGTTGTCAGTCTTAGGTGTTGCGCATGTGATAAAACGACACATATAGTTGAAAACTCTCTTGAATGAGTGTGCTGACTAACATTACAAAGGTTTCATCCTCTAATAGAGACTTGTACGTATCCTTCGACAGCGATGGCTTCTATTAGTGAAGCGGAAGAGTTTTAAACCAAATGGAAGGGTTTGAGGCTTCAACTTAACAATATCTCGCTTCGCGATGTAATTTTTGTATGATTCTCAGGCTCACGTGCCATATGCCCCGTTGGACACGTTTCTCTTCGTAAATGGGGTGTAACGACGAATTAGCATAAAAGGAACAAATTCCGATGGCCAAAAATGCAGTCGCCAGGGGTACAATTTCGGATAGCTTGAGGTGCGGCAGGAAGACTGATGCCATGAGGCTATAGTTAACGACCTCATTAGTAATTACCCTATCGCCGAGACTGAAAATTTAAGAACGGAACTACGAAATTTTTTTATCGTGATTTTCTTGGCGAGCTGCGCTTTATCCGCCCTCTCTACTTCTTCGCATTGTCCTTTCTTCGGCGCATAAGAAATAGTTCTTTCTACTTTTATTGTGTCTGAATAAGATCGTACAGCTTTGCTCTCTGCTGAACCAAGCTAGGCCGTATCGATAGAAGATACACGAGAAGACCAACTGCGCGAGCTCAGGCTTGATGCAGTGACAATACAAACAATGCAACCCGTTCCGGTGCAAAATGAATCCGTTCCGACAAATAACCTAAATGAACGGGCTAAAGGCGTTGCTGAACGTGACTAGCAATCAACTACTAAATACGCCACGCCTTAGTTGCAGCGAATTGTCGATGGCTCCTCTGCTTGCGGGCGACAATTGCTGTTGGATTCCGTATTATTTTTGTGTTGGTGTTAAGAAGTAAGCTGAGAGTCAGACAAGCGTTAAACTACTCTCCGAGATAAATGTGCGCGTCTTAATATCGTCAAGTTTTAGTCGAATGTGACGTAGCTAAAACGGCATATTTAGCCACTGCGGACGAAAAAAACTCGCGCTTGATCGTATTGAAGGACGGTCATTTATGAAGATTTATTTTATAGTCATGTGTACAAGTGTAATAGATTAGTTGCGGTTTGTTAGTGCAATGCTACGTCCTCTCAAATGATCTGCCATGGCCGGTGGAGCGATGAAGTAACCACTTGCCCGCATGCTATATGCCACCACCCGAATTTGTATGCTGCAATGACACCCGCCCAGGGATGACGAAGCTGCCTTGCACAGCAAAAAGCCCATTAAAACACTATGGTATTCATCAGTTATAATGCTAATAGTCGATGAAACACAACGACTCATCGAAGAGGCTCAACATAGTGCAATGAGCATGAGTTTGGACTCAAAACTGTGTGCGAGTATTTATTTCTCTGAACCCCTTCCGTTCCATGCACCTTTCTTGAATTATTAGTGTTTAACAAGAAAAATTATTTATTTGGGGTGCACGAGAGCATCAGCGATTGTGTTTTGCAGACGTCTCCGGCTATAAGGAATCAAAAACGCACAGGTACGTCAATCCTAAATATGATGGTGAACAAGTCAACTGGTACGATACTCTAGTAGTCATCAATGCATTTTACGATCTGCTTATTTTCTTGTTCGTAATACATCGTTCAATTTTCCTTACGGGATTCTGTAACCCTCCTCATTTTCCTTCCAAAGGGAATTGTAGAAATGTATTGCTGCGACAAACCTTTTATTAGAAAAGACCCGTCGTACTGCGCGACCAGTGTATCGTTCAGGCTAGATATGCATCGTCGCACTGAGACATATTCGACCGAATCTTAGTACACGCATCTATTAAAAAGTCAAAACAATATTCAACCTGTATTCAGTTGTCGAGAGAGACCAGGCCACTCATTCATGTTGAAATTAATTTGTGACCTGAATGTAACTAATGTAACGAGGAATTTTGCGTACCGTGACCGCGAAAACAATGTCAGACGCATGAGTAGATGCAAGAGTCCCACTGTTTACCTGTTTTACTCGAATAATAAAGTAATTCTGAGGAATCTGAGGAATATGACTCCGGCAAAAATAACTCCGGTACTTAGTTAACATCTCAGTAAGGGTGCCGCTACTCGTCCGCATCTTTTATCCGTAGCGCTATGGGCATCAAGCAACTCATACAGGGGTTGTTGTGTACCATGGACAGCGGGAACAATTTATTAGAGGTACTAACAAAGTCAGCACTACCAAAACCGAATACGAAACATTAAACTCTAAACTTTCATCTATTGGCCATGCTCTTTCGGATTCCGGCTATTAATTGCTTTCCTTCTGACCATGTGCAAGCATCGCGTGCTACTAAGGGTTTTCAGATCTTTTTTACTTCAGAGAACTCACCGCCTTTGGCAACTGGTCACGGCGGTATGTCGACGAACCTTCGGTCACGTTTATCTTACATAAATCGTTGTTTTAAAACAGTTCGCTAATAAGGCGGCGAATGGATTTTAATGGAAAACATTATTTAATACGATCAACTTCGCTAGATAAGACCAGCAGCCGAGACACGTACATAACAGAATTCGAGACAGATGAATTTTCGAGGGCTTGTACTTTTAAGCTAAATTTGAACGTGCGTACAAGTGCACCTAGTTAAAACTTGTCCCAACACAAAACCAAATCATAGCACGTTCAACAAAGACGAAGTTTAGTTGTCTTCTATGATCATCTGCCATAAAATTATTGCAACGATGCACCCGAATTTACTAAAGCGAAGGCTAGAAGTTCATAAACTACGAGGCTACAAGGTCTCCGCGAATTTAGTTTGCTCACTTGGCGAACTGACAAATCTCTAGAATAGTAGTTCGCGTGCACGTGGAATGCTGTTATGGATGTACTATCGGTTTGAGTGGTTGCACTACAAAGCGAATGTTTTGTATTGCATTCATTTCAGACTAATAACGGCTGCTATATTCGGACTACTTCATTTCAAGGACAAAAGAGGAGCAAATGGCTACATCCCTCATTACAGTAGAACGCCATATCCAGCTCGGTATCCAGTCCAAGGTAGTTTGATCACGGTCAAGTCACAAAGAGTTCTGCTCTTGAAGCATTGTCTAAATTTCGTGGAGCTGTTGGCCTTAAATAGATGTGAAGTCCATGATGCATCATGGTGACTGAACGAAGCCACGAGTAGGTCCAGCAGCTTCGATACCACAGTTCTTCATATAGGTTTCATGTCACGTGACGACACTGAGTGAGTACGCACCGCTTAGTCGCGGCCTTATTCCGAACGAAGTGCAGGTTTGGTAGCGTTGTTTGTTACGGACCGTACATAATGGTCTGTGCCATTTTCACCGCTATTTGTGCTTTGGCCCGCGCATCAACAGGCATCTAACATTATAAATCCTGGGACGGTGTGTGGTAATCGGGGAAACAGCTGAAATAATCGGGGATTTACTGACACACACTTTGAAAAGAGTCGCGCAAGATCATTTTGATTGGTGTTTCGGAAGTGCAAAAAAGTCGACGTTAAACCCGAATGCATATTTGCCTAAATAACTGTCACAGTAACGACTACGGGTTAACGTTTTTGCTATGCAATGTGAACGGCAATATCTTTGTCTCTATGTGATAGACTGTCTTGGCTAGCCTCGTAGATGGTGCGATCCAATGGCAGTTCCTTCAACGTCTGGAAACTAAAACTTCACGCTTGAACTTCAAAGTACGCTTCACGCAGTGAACTAAGTTAAAAGCAACGATTCAAAGAGGTGTGTTACACCCGCGTTGGTTTGCGTCTGCTCGAAACAATCGTGGCATTAAGAATCGTTCAGCATATGATAGGCAATGGTGGGTCACACTTGCGTAGAACTGCTATCAAAGTCATATCATACGTTTTAGTAACTTCTATTTAAGTTATAAAGTAAAAGGAAAGCTGCGCGTTCGTGGATGAGTTGAACTTTAACCAGCGGCGGCCGTCTAATTGAAATAGGGACTGAAAATGGACAGCAAGCCATTGTTCATGTCATCCACCGTCGAAGGCGACTGTGTAGGCAAAGAAAGCAGCTTTGGTACAGTAATGCACACAGATTGACCTTACTTGGTTCAACCTGTTCGATATTTCTAGATTTAGTGCGATGTTGTGCGTACATGCCAGTGAGGAAATCGCAATGAAATGTGTAGTAATTGAAACGGACTAGAGCCATCTAAAGGATATGACAAAGCTTCTCGAGTCGGTAAGAAGTGCAATACAGAAACACAATTATGAAACGTTCAAGTGTTGCTGTTGACTGACGATAGAGGTGGACACGCAACACCGTTAGCCGTTACGTTTGGCTCTAACTACGCATTAACTAATAGAGATATCTTCGAGTCGAGGCAGATGCAGCCATCTCTGGCACTTTACTCATAAAATTACTAAGTTTAGCTGTTGTTAAAGCGCCGCCAGGCCGACCTTCATCTCGATGAGATGCGGTGCGCTCCGTATGGGTCCTTACAGAGATCTGAGCCGTGCTCGCCTATCTTCAGTATGAGAGTGTTTTCTCCGGCAGGCGTTTTCAAGGATAGACTATATACCGTTGTAAATCACTGATGCCGATAATGCGTTGCCGGCGAACTAGGTGTTATACGGCTGGCTATTAGCGGAATACGGGAAGAACAAAAACTGAAAAAACAGGCTTGGATAATCGCTACCCATCACCCCTGCTGGATTTCTGTTGTGTTCTCTATCAAGGAAAAATCGGCAGGAACGTGTCAATGTATCATGAGCATGTCATAAAAGCAGGTAGAGCACTAATTCGACAGAAAATGCTGTCGGCCGTTTTCCAGATGTTCGGACAGGTCAACAGGTGCGCTGTAAAATTCGTTAGGCTCATTCGGAGAAATATTGAGTTGTTTAGATTAAAATACCGAAAACATTAGCGCTATAACTAAGCTAGGCTGAATTTTCTAGTAGTTTAGACTTGTTGTAATAGATTAATCGTTTACCCTCAAAAAAGGTCATTCATTTAGCGGGAAATGACTAGATTTTAGCAAATGTATATGAAAGTATAAAAATTAGTTCTTTGAAAGAGTTTTTACGCGTTTTAAGTGGTGTTTGAGCTATTAAGCGTTCTGCGCCTGTGCAACATGTTTACAAGTTCCAGTTAGATAAATCGCAGTTTATCTCTGCCAAGCTTTTCCCAGCTCACGTTGTGTAAAAGTTAAAGTTCCCACGACGTTCTTCGCTGCAGTGGTTAAATATCGACATTGTCAATTGATTACATGATTGTTCAAGGTCCGACTTGAAAACGTCTACAATTTACGGTATTAATGTTTCACTCAGGCAAACAGCCTAGCGAAAGGCTGCGAAAATGCCAGTGTAACTTTAATAATACGATCGTCGTGCAAACCTTCGTCCAGTTCTTATATAAATCCGCAGATAAAACTCTGTCTAAGACGAAACCCCTTCTAGATATCAGTTGTTTCCCGCCTGCCAGCTTACTCTACGAAACCACTCGCGAGAACAGCCATCATATTTTTCTGTCGTTGTAGAACACGTTGGAAAGTGATGGGTTCGGAGGGCGTCGGCGAACGTGCGTCCTAAACGCCTTCGTGTTAAATTCACGTTCGATTTCGTTATGGGGTCACTCTGTAAGGAGTGCAGCAGCTCACTGAAACAGAGTTCGTTGTCGGTTTTGTCCGCTAGAGCCAGTCGGGTCAGCTGGGTTGGGTACTCAAGGCAGCCATGTCGTTTTGATGATTTTTTTGCAGAAGAAGTTCAATGGTCAGATCGAGTAAACACTGATAGTGTCTCACTGTGGATTTGAGGCAAAGCGAAAATCTGCCGTCGCTTTTCTAGCAGATGGACGCTGTAGGCTACTAAGCCGCTGCACGCGCGGTTTCGAACGCAGAAAGACAACCAATAGCCCGAGAGCAGAACAACAATGATTGTCAAGAGAGTTAAGATATACAATGAGTGACCTGCAGTTAGTGGAAGCAGGTGGTGTGCGTTTTGTCAGCAAGTTTAATTGATTTAATAGACCACAATGTATCATGATGAGAAAGAATTTATCGTACTCTCGTATTCTCAACGTATGAAGCAACGAAGCTGTACCAATTGACGCAATTAGGATTCAAGTTTCAGATCATACCAATAAGCTTGAACTAATCGAGCAGGTCAGGCAGAAGAAGGTATATTTCCTCCACAATCTCGTAACAAGGAAAATACTGCCTAGCCTGTATTTCATGAAAACCCGGAAAAGGACAAATCCCGACTCAAATTCATACCATACCAATAGATGTACAGCAGAATACGTTTTTAGAACATTTGAGACGTGTGAATTCTAGCTTGTTGTAAGGTACCTAATCATCGGGTTTCGCGTTGTCTGCAGGCAACGGGCTAACCAGTGCAAATGTCTGAAGGTGTGGACTGACTGCCGCTCAGGCACCGGCTGAACGCCTCATCACCGGTCTGTTGCCAAAACAGTGGAAAGGAGGCCGGCCATCAAGGGGGGGAGACAAATTGAGGAGAGACATGATGCATACGCTCACTATCGCGTTTGTCGTACCAACACCGGCACAGGCGTAGCCTGCGAATGCCCTCCTGACGCCGTCTTTCGGCTTTACCAGGGCTTTTTCTTGCCCACACCCGAGATACTAACGCCGACAGCACGCTATCCGCCAACGGGCAACGGCGTCGCAGCGGTACACGGGAAGGCACTCTGTGCCTTGATCTCCGCGAGCTGTCTACCAAAGCCAACGAGACACGCGCTGCGTACAGCTGTGCGCGAACAGTGTCTTCTTCCTCGGCCAAGAGGTGTTAGTAGCAGGCGGCAGGTAGGAACAGTGCGTGAAGGACCGCTGTGTAATACAAAGACAACGTCGGTATCTGGAACCGTACGGCAACGCCCTGGGCTGGAGTATACGCACACATGTACACACATATCAATGCACTCAAGCTCATGGTTTGGCTCGTGGTGTGATATATTGTCGAACTGAACGAGAAAAACACGACGTCCAAAAGTTTAAACGCTGGTAATTCCTACCGAGGAGGAAGATCTGGTCAGTGTCGATTGGACAATTGGAGCACGCGGCACATCTTCAACAAAGAAGAACAAGGTAGGAATTTCCGTCGATACGAAATATTGCGAGACACGTATGTTGAACGCAAGACATGCATGCTGTCACGGCTTAATTTACTGGCGAGGAGACGCACGGCACGTCTTGACGAGGAATTCACTTATCTTGAAATTAAATTGTATACGATTTGCATCGGTGCAGTATTAGAACGCACAGCAAAGGATGATATGAACGAATACGTATAAAGAATAATGGAAGTTTGAGCATTTGCAGCGAGAAACACCGACAGTGTTCCAATAGTATTGCAACAAACATTAGGTCCGTTTCGCGAGGCAATGCGAAAGCGATACCGTCGATGTCTCATGTTGGGTAAGGGTCAATGCAGCGACTTGCATTGTTGTGGGACAGTTTCGGTTTGTTTTTTGCAAAAATGAAAAGGTCTAAGCAGCGCTTGCTCCATGAAGTTGTTTGATTGCCATTATAGCCGCCGTTGAACGGGCTTAACTCAGAACTCTTAAGCCACGAAGTAGCAAAATAGGTCATCGCAATCAAAAAGTCGCTCAACAGGGGAAAGATGCCTCCGAGGTTTAAGCGTTAAACAGGATTTTTTATTCCAGACTAGTAGTCCAAACCTTTCAAGGCTATTTGGCTGTGCTAATCCACTGAGATGACAGGATACGAGCGCAGGCCACATAAGCATAATTTTCCGACAAGATCAGACTAACAGAGTCAATATGCATTTATTATGATTCAACTTCAGCGTTTCTAGAGGTGAATTATTGTCTTATTATTGACATACCAGGTTCGCCCTTGCATACAACGTTGTTTCGTTTGTGATAACAAACAGGTGCAGTAATAATAATCGTAAAAAACATATCATATATTTTCCCCACAACCCATATATCTTGTGATTGGGGCATATATTGACTAAGATAAATGCCAGCACAACACCGACACTTTCTGTGTTTTCGTAGGATACGGCTAACGTAATGTTAGCCGTGACACCGCAGCTTGATCCGATTCGCTTACCTGGAATGTGGCAGCAGATGGACAGATTTTTCTGAAAATTCCTATCAATACTGGCAGCCTGGATAATGTTAAATGGCATATCAGTTATACAATAACAGTGCGTAAATTGGCTGTGATTCAATATGCTCAGCTATCACGGAACATACCATTTTTATGTTGTCATTTTTTACTCATTTTGTCAGTACGTCTCTGCAAAGGAATGTATTGATCAGTAGAATAGGCAAATTCACCTATATGCTCAGTAGAATCACTGTATATTTAATAGATGATTCCAGTACACTGTCGGCCGTTGACACGGTTAACGAGAACGGTTTGTCCTCCTATGTCGATCCGATGTTAGCGAGACGTCCGCGACAGAAGATGTTAAATGTAGAAATGCAGAAGTCGTTAAGGAGAACGTGAATGAAATTTGTTTCTAGGCATTCTCTGCGCTATTTTTGTGCTAGGACAAAAGATGAAACGGGTCAGCAAAAAATAAAAAAAATGTTCATCAATGAATCATTCGCGAACAATATAAGGCAACTGCCATTGAACACATAGCATGCTGTTAAAAGTCAGAAGATGAGTTACCACGGACAGGGTTCAAAGGAACAGTTGCTAGCATTCACTGCTCACATGTATTGCTTTTATGGGCAGCTATTGCAAGAAATCATGAAAAATAGTTTTAGTAATAGCCATATGTAATCTCGCCCTGATTCGGTGATCGCTCAGTCCGGCCTGTCGGGTGACAAAACATTGACCATCTTTCGATTATCAGCGTGATTGGAACGCCCGTGTAGTAATCCGCCAGATCTCCATCAAGCTGGTAGTAATTACATGAAGTAGGATGAAGGTACATAACATTCGTATGAAACCGTATCGATCCGAAGTATTTACACGTAGTTTTTCTCACCTAGGAGTTACCAGTTTGCGTTCTATCGTGTTTCTCAAACGTATGTCCACTGGAAATATTTATTTCCTGATACAATAACGAGTACGCTGATACATTTTAAGAAAATGGTGAACAAAATGGATACAATAAATGATAAAGCATTAGATATATAGTTATGCTAAGGCTAAGTATCCATCCGTTTGTATATTGAGGACATATTTTGACGAAATTTTTTTTTTGCTACTTCAAGTTCTTAGATTCGTTTTATTATAAACTGAAAGTGAAGAGTCTGTAGATAATACGTAAGAATCTAAGCTAATATTATTATTGTCAATTTCTAACTGGGAAGCTTACGTCAACAACAAAATCGTTTTCTATCGCAATTTTTCTCTACTATACTTTCAGATGGGAAGCTCTAGTATTGTTGCCATAGGATTTATTCGGCCGCATTTGTTGTTCGAAGCAGCCGCATAAACTCAACCATTTCAAGTATTTATTGTGCGACATCAAATATTTAGTACGCCATAAATGGCGCCCATAATTTTGTGCCATTGACAATTGTGGGAATGTCTGGGAATGCACAGATGGAAGTTACGCACATTGAGCGTGCACACTCTCATGGCCTATACGGTGAAATTGTAGTAATGTTGATACGACTTTAAGCAGGTTCCACGCTGGTGTAATCAATTTTGTTGTTCTCGTTAAATATACACACGTAAGTATTCTGTATTTAAAAAACAATACAGTTATGAAGCTTTATTTAGATAAAGAAATATACTTATTCTCACGGAAGCCGCTATACCTCCATATGGTGGGCTTGATCTGATCTGGCATTTTTAATCATTTTTCTTAGAAATAGTCAAGATCACCTAACACTTATATATTTTATCTTACGCGAAAATCATTTTTATCGTCAGTAGAAGTGAAAATACACTGGCTTGTTTTTGCTTGTTTAAAACTTTTTCTCTATTTAGGAAGCCCTATTCCGCTCTGTCTATCACCAGTATATATATATATAGCTTAGAATACGACAAAAATTAATAACAGTGTCCATTTGTTACACTTAGAGACTTTGCTCTATTATCCCACGGAAAAATGAGTCTAATGGCTCAAGGTCGCAAAAAGAATATTGTAAAAAGACGAAATTTTATAATATTGCACCTTACGGAGGCAAAAACATTTTTACATTCCAATCAAATTGATTAGATCGTCAAAATCGAAATAAAGTTCCGTGAAAATGAAAAATGGTGTGACACAAACAGACAGATACTTATACATATATATACATGTCATTCTTTTATTATTTTCTAACATTTATTTTTAATGTTTTTATAATTAAAATATTGCTGCACTCGCGTTAATGACAAAAAAGAAAAAGTGTCCCGTCCCTGTCAGCTTTTATTACGAACAAACTATAGAGGATCCGTAGTCAGAATCAACAACTCGCTCTTCCGTCAGGCGAATCAACGCCGGCTAGAATTTGCGCTGCATGGCGCGAAGCGGATCAGTGACTTCACGCGCCAACGGGATTTTCGCTGGGGGCTGTTCGTTGCAATCACCACCTGCCCGTAGTTCGCTATGCGTGGTTATTGTAATAGACAACATTCAACTGCCTAGAGCAGCCGAGCGGTATCAGCTTTCACCGTGAACTTGAGACCATACATGCATTATCCTATGAGCGTATATATCTCGGTGTGCGCATTCTCATTGCTCGATATCTGTGTAGGTACGGTGAGTGTATATGGATATTTGTGTATACTGGTTGTTTATACAGCTCACCACGGATACGTTCGGCTGATACATTTTTAAGACCACTTTCTTTGCAGGTATGCATGAAATTTGCTATACGTCACCTCACACGCAAGATCAATCCAGTACTTGGAAAAATGACGGCTTTTCTATGGAATTTGAAGCGGATCATTGGAAAACGTTTAGTGTCCAGTAATCGTGCGACTTCGCGTTGAATCTTTCAATATATGGATTCAATATTTGGATTTGCGTAATGCCAACCATCAGGGAATGAATAGCGCACATCCAATATGCCTAATTTGTTTGAGAAATCAGCAGACCAAGCAGCCTTTAATACAGCTTTGAATCAGGCGTATTTTAATTTTGTGGCAAAATCACATATGCGATTTAACAAATTGATCAGTGCGACGAAACTTCAATTTGTAGAACCATCTCGCCGTGACAAGCGCGAAATTTTTTAGTGCCTTATGGGAAAGAATTCCCAAGAGTAAGCTGTTGGTCTATATGGTTTAGATATGTCACCCGTTAATGTAACGAGCGTTCTTTTCAACTATTACTATGGGCTATAGAGAAGTTACCTTTAGCTAGGGCCTAGATCCGTCCTACATCTGTGTAAAACCGCTTTGACCAGAAATATTTTCAAGTATGTGCAAGGTGCGCGGTCCGATCCGAGGTCGTGGCATATTTACGACGTTTAAATACCAGATATATAAGGGACATACGTTAGAAGCAAATATTACGTAGATAAAGAACCTTGTGTCGATATTTTTTTTTAATGATGGCTGATATGCCATTGTCAACGCCTTAGTTGTTGTCACACGTTCGCGTTTGCCCTTCTTCAGGAAAACGCCGGCTTTCGTAACAACAGAAAAAGTATGCGTAAGTCGATACCCTGATGATTTATTCTTTCGGGTGGGATAGTACTAACATACCATTTCCCATTCTCAGAGACTGTTGACGTTCTTGTCATTGAAGCTAACGAGATGATTCAACGAAGACGATATTTTGAGTACTTGCTGTTGGTTGAACATTGTGAATATAATAGGCTTTTGTGTGACACCTATTGCGTCTCTCTTATATAATTCATCGCGTCAATTGGTGCATATCTGATCAAAGCCCCATTGCAAATAAAGCCAGTCGGGAATTGGCAATTTTCAATAATCGACTGTTTTAGATTGCGAGAGCACGTATTAGATACGAACTGCCGTTAAACCCACAGCCACTTTTACGTAAACTTATACGTGATCACTTCACGCATTCCCCGGTGGACCCTGTTTACAGGAGTGATGTTATTGTATTTGGCCGCAGACCTATGACCGGAAAACAGTTTGCCTTAAAAAAGGCCTTCATGGGGCATCATACTAACGCCACTGAAGAATCTGTAGTGGTTAGCAGTATATAGCAGTGACAACGCTAAATACAGAGGCACAAGGACGGTCAATGCCGGTCGCTCAAATGGCACCAAAATTACGTCACGGGATCTGGGACAGATTGGTGATAGGTAAATATATAGTAAAGAATATCTATTCTCGCATCACACACAAGTCGGCGAAAGTCGCAACGGATGAACGTCGCCTTATGTCAAAACCGCTGGACACACGACGCGTGATTCACTAACAATCACTAATGTGCATTAGTGATTGGCGTCCATGAAAGCCGAATGTTGAACTAGCCCAACGTATGTAAAAGTGATGCGCTTGCTCATATTGCTATAGCGTCATGTTATATATATATATATATATATATATATATATATATATAT
>MNPL01003227.1:0-36978 GCA_002081605.1 Tropilaelaps mercedesae
GGAATTGATGGTCTCTTTATAATACTCGTTTGCATTGGCAAATTTTAAATCTATAAGGCCATTTGGATTGATTTGACTTTCCAAGCTGACGCAACATCGCGAATTAGATTCTACGATTTTTTTTAATACATAGCTAAATGCGAAAGATGCTTAAAAAATACGAGGTTCTCGGGCGCATGTTAATTTTGGATAAGAACCAATATTTTTGCTTCTGGACCAGTAATATATATATATATTTTTTAAGTGAGACGAACGGTTTTGAAAGCACGTGTTTTCAGGTGTCTTTTATAAGCGGTAATTACAACTTACGCTTACCGGAGTCGCCTCAGCGTGTAAAGAGCTGCAATTAATTGTATTGTTAATTCTTGCTCATTGTTATCTGATCAGTACATATGAAGAATTAAGCTTGAATTTAATTTATTTACTTATAGCTGATAGTATATTAGGATACACATATTCAGTATGTTTTTTTTGCTTATTATTTATCATTGTGGTTAAAGATTACATTTATGGTAATTGTGCTTTATATTTGCCAAAGATCTGAGGTTTCACGCATACTGCACAACAAATCTTATGATATTTCACAAGCATGTTAGCTGCGTTGATTTAGTCAACGTAGCCAACTGTGAGAGCACATCCCATGGACTTCTTTTATTTTGCTTTGAAGTGACTGTATCTGACTTAAATTGCTTAGTTAAACACAATCTCACTACCCTGCAGAGGCATAGACTCTGCGATAGGCAACCGCGTCATCCCCTTGAAGAATGAAAACTTTAGTTTTGGTTTGATAAAAAGCATGTGCATTTGGAGATAGCCCGTTTACGATTACACCTGCGTACACATGACTACAAACGTCAAAAGGAACAGCTTTGCGAATCACAACGGTTACTAAAGAGCTGTTTCATTAGTAATAATGGATAAATTATTTTTCGATAAAGTACTGCGACGCAACAGCCATAACTGACTAAATATATAGGAATATACATAAAAACAAATGGATATATACACATAACATTTAAATTAAGTGGATTGGGCCATAACCGAAATTACCTATAGCTTGGATGTTCACTGCTTATACATAACTCATGCACATTTTCTGGCAACTGCCAGGGTCTAATTCATCCCAGTCGGCAAATATTGAAAATTTGTTTTGTACAATTTAAATAGATTTACAGATCTACCCACTAAACTGATTCATATGTCCTTTGATCGCACAAGCAGAAAATCTTTTTCTTGTTATGTAAACAAATTTGCAAAATAGTTATAAACTTTGTGCCACGTCCTGCAATACAAGCTCTGCGGAAAAGGAGTTATTGAAAACTCAAACTAGCAGACTAAAACACTCATTTTTAACCAACTAGTTATCGAGGCTATTCTAGCTGAAACACCGCACGAAAGAGCTTTTTAAATCACTTTCCTAATTTTCTGATTTGTGTACCAAGCACATTCTGTTCTACTTGGTCTGTACTTAGGGTGAAAAATTACAATGAAAACCTACACAATAGTCATGAAACTGCCACAATTAATGAAATACAGATATATGGCACGCTGAACTATAATAGTTGTCGTTCTGCCTTACAATGACATCAGCGACGCTATAGACGACAAGTATTACATCATCGTATACAAACCTAATACGGTTGTATACATGAAGCATTTGGGAAACATTGTGATAATAAACCTATTCGCCTCCACCTAGATTATCTTCCGAACTTTTGTTTTGTGTGTCATCTTCTCGATATCGACAAACAGAATTTGGACTACTTACCGTACATCGATTACCATTATTGTTAATATTACTAACAACCAACATATTTCCTTTATAACATCCATCGTAGTTAAATGTTGCGCTGCTAGAGTTAGTCCCACCACCTGTGCTATCAGAGCCATTCTCCACGACATTTTCAGTGTAAGTGGAACTTATTGAATCCTTAGATGAGCCAGCAACCATAGCAATGCTCTCAATCATACCTATATCCACGTCAATTCCTCTCGGCTTTCGTGGGTAAGAAGCTAATAAATTTCTGGCTACATAGCCTTCTTCGCCAGTGGACTCAGCTTGACACCAATACCATTCGCGCTCTTTGCCGTCTCCTCGTCTGAGTATCGTAAGTATATCATCTTGCTTATAGGTAAGTTCGTCTTCGTTCTCTTTTTCATAAGCAAACATCGCGTGAACGCGACCGTCGAGTCTGTTTTGTGCAGATATTAGTAGCTCAAAGCATTCCTCAAATCCAGGTTCCTGACGTTCGCATTTGTCGAGCGGAGTTTCCTTGTCAGCATGCGTCATCGCGTACACGCAGGCACCCGCCTCAACCAATGCTTTCGCTACCCTGGCATTATTACAGGATGCTGCGCAGTGCAATGGTGTCCACCCATCTGCATCCTAAAAATGAAATTATAGGCATAGTACATTAATTGAAATGAAGTGACAGCTCATGACAGCAGTCGTATAAGATCATCGTGAAATTGCACCTTTTTTGAGAAAACAAAATTTATGAACCATGCTTGTATGCTGTAGAACATATTTTGATAGAAACTAATAGCAACCAACTTGCCCTAAACCTCTGGAAGGATCTTGGTAGCCGGTCTAACCACTGCCTCTAAATTATGGCTGGCAAGTCTATTATTAAACACCCCAGTGATGGGTCTAAGACTAACCATGCGGATATCGTCACTTGCTTTAATTTTACGAATGTCCTCCAATACAATCAAGACTCGAGAAGCAATACTGCTGATTGCCTCCCCCTCAGCACCCTTAGAATGTTGAAAGCGTTTTTCATGAGTACGTAGCCTTCTTATCCTCTAGGTTATTCAAAACGTCCGTCAATGTATCTGCTTCGCTCGCTCTTTGGATTTTTTGTGGTTGTCATCGCTTTTTATTTTGGAAGCTTTTGTAACCTGCAAAGCCTCTCGGCCTTCTTGAATAGTATCATATGTAAAGTAGTAGCATATGTAAAAGTGCACTCCAGAGGATAGAAGAAATAGTTTAAACTATCACACAGTTCTGTATGAAAGAACGTCAAAAATGAAAACCATATATATATAATATATTTATATATATAACACACATATATGTAATATAGAATATTTGGACGTCATAAAAATCTATAGATAAAACAGCGCATTCTTCTTTACTTATATTAGTTAAGATAATTTAACGAGCCAAATGGTAGCGTACATTGAAGGAGTATCACAAATTAGTACGTGAATATTCCTTTTACACTTTTTTACAATCTCGCGCTTTATATATCGCACCTGAGCATTGACGTCACATCCAGCTTCGATGAGATAAAGCACGATCGGAAGATGCGACGCGCAGATGGCGTTGTGTAGTGCCGTAATACCTTCGTCATTACCTCGGTCGATCATGGGAATCGGCTGCCTAATTTTTTCGTCATTACGCGGCTTCATTGTGGAAGATATAATTCGCGCTACCAGATCAAGCTCTCCTTCAAGTGCCGCGTCCAGAAGCAGTGCTAATGGATCAAAACTCACCTACAAGAAAAACAAACGGTAAACTTAAGTTCGTATTAAACAAAAAACGACTCGCTTATATAATTATATACCTTACATAATTTAAGCTTTATTGTATTTGCTATATTTCTTGAAGAAGGGCATATTTGCATTAAGCTTGTACATGGTGTACGATATGCATTATAGTTTATTCTCATACACCACAGTATCCAAACCTACGCATTTAATAGCATGTACTACTAGATAAAATAACTAGGAGTATATAAAGTAATCAAATACATTTTGATTAGCATACTGGAATATTACTACAAAGAGACATTTCCTGTTAATGTTTTAATTCGATTCAGTTTCTTTACACGAATAGTTAATGTGTATCGCGTTTTCTATACTTATAAAATTACACGTATGAATATTACTGGTCTGTGCTGACGGAATAGCTTTATCGAGACGATCGAAGTAATGTCTTACCGGCTACCGAACTTTGGGGTGGGGTAACACGGGGTTTTAGTGGGTTTGTAAATTCCACACTAGTCACTGAATTTTTGCGGCGATGTGCTAGTGCCGTCAGCATTATCAGAAACCTCAAAAAAAGAAGTGGCATAATCTTGGCAATATGATCGATAAGTAAGGGTTACAACCTGCTACATGTTTGCAGCTGTAACTTGTTATGGGTAAAAATATATGGAATTAAAGTGATAAGTACCCACTACATTCGTTGTATCTTGCTTTATCTGGAGAACTACCTTGAAGTAGAATCTAGAGAATGATAGGCCGATAAATTGTTCCTTAGGTATCCCATGAGTAGTTATATATTCTCTCAAAAAAAGTGATACCGATTCCAAGTCTAATTGATTATCATAAATAATTTTGTGGTTATAACTTTATCATATTGATATCATAGATAATGTTTGTGTCTCTAAAACTGTCGTGCTTATTTTCTTTCCTATGTTAGTTTCAGATATACAAAGTTCAGTCAATTACGGAACAAAAAGTTGTTTGGTCCAAAAAAGACTGTTTGGTCCAAGTAAACAAATTTAAAAAAAAGTTATGAAAAATAGTAATCATGGTTATATTATTAGGTTGATTGATACATCTCTGTGTTATTTGAACAGCTCTATGTTTTAAATAAATCTTTCCCTCAAAAGTTCCCTGCTATTCGCTACATGTTTGCGTTCGTTGTTTCTTGATGTGTTGAATTTGAAAGCGTAATCGGACCCGGACCATACGGTTTTCAACTAGAAAAAGTGATGAGCTCCTCTTCTCCTTAGAAGGTAAACTAAGAATTTCTAGATATATTCTCCGCAATATGGTGCATTTTACTCTTGACCATTATGTTACTATAATCAGCATGGCAAGACGTTTTCTTTATACCCAAGTTGGACTACCTGTAGAAGTTCAACCATCACAGAAGCATCGTGACAAAGACAGTACCCGCCGTTTTCGGGAACAAATAGAGTGCATCAATTAACTTGATTTATGGAAAGAAGCTAGTATAAGACGAACAGGATGAGAAGGTGCACGTGATTTTCGCGCCACTCACTAGTCGTGTTCATAGGTTTGGCAATCCGTCAAATATGGCGGAGCAACCTAACGGGCGACCCCGACTAATTAACACCGGCCTATCGTACAACTACTAAATAAAGATTTGGGCCAACGGGTGAAGATCAGTGTGGAGTTAATTTTAATGGAGTAAATATGTTTTCTGCATGAGCCCCACAATAACCCCGTAAAGTACCTTGCTGTAAAACGAGACCACGCATAAGCATTTCTCCATCACAATAAAAACAAGTTTACTGAAATACCTACCTAAGTCTTTCCCCGCCTTAATTACGCAAAAGTGAAGGAAAAATGAATCGCAGGCCTAGTTTCCTTCTTCTTTAATGATAATTTATGATTTCTGAACCCTTGGCAAGAGGAAGCCTCGCAGGCAACACCGAAATGCTGCTGACCTCAAAAGCCGGAGAAATTGACCGGATAATAGCATAGGTTAACCCAATTTTTTTTTAATATGTTTATGGAAATCGCATTAGAAGAGACTGCAAGAATTTCCATATACCTTGAAACCGATTCTTGAAAAACCCATTTCAAATTTTTAATTTCATTTATTATTTGTAGTTTATCGATCTTTCGAGTTACAACCTCATCGTCAATGCTCTTGAGTTTCAATTTTCGCTGAAGAAACGCTGTCATTAGCAACGTAGGACCCTTTAAAAGAGAACTAGAGCATTCATTATCATCATTAGCTTTGGATATATTCGCTTAGAATTGTAATGGATCAGAAATAAAAACTTGTATATATCGCTGTTTCCGCACTTAATGATGTTCTTGCTTCTAAATATATTGTTAGAACTCTCCGTTGCAAAAATCTTAACGGCTTTTGGAACACTTACAAGGGATAGAAATAAATAATAACAACATTTACCTATAAATGGCGGTCAACGCAAAAGTGGTAGCACCTCAAAAGTGGTTGGCCATTGTTGTTAAGTCAAATAATCAAAATTAAAATAGCAAAAATAGCAATGTAAGGTTGTGAAAATGACAATGACAAACTAATATACTGATAATTTCTATATAATAACATCGCCGTTACACACAAATAAGTAGAATCTTGATGTCAGTAACATACAGATAGACTGTGTATTATAAAGTGTATAAAGGACCATATATCGTATAGTATTGTGACGTCGAGAACAAACGGTTGCATACTACTTCAGACAGTTTTTCTAAGTAAAAATTTAAGTGTAAACTGAAAAGTCTTTGACAAAAAGAAACTTAAAGACAAAGAATAAAACTTCCCTAGAAATTACAAGTACTATAAGTATAGAGGTGAAATAAATTTGCTATAGACGACGATATGCCAACGGCTTGTTCTACTAGACCATAAGTGACGCCAAATAGTAGAAATGAAACTCGCTTACCCGCCGCGATTTGTCCTTCGTTTTACTTTTTGCAGGTTTACCGTGGCATGTGATTGGAGTCACTTCGAGTTTTCTGGTATTCAATTGAATGTTGTCGCCGTTTAAGCTCTTCACACATCCCACTTTTTTAGCGAATCCTGAAATTGTAGGTATTAGAGAATTACAATGTTGTAACAAAACACACATGTATCCATTTTGCTGCGAGAATGACAAGCCAGTGTTGTGAGACAAAACTTTATCTAGTTTCAAATTTATAGAAATCGAAATTTGTTATAACTTGGGTTTTATTATATTCAGATATTACCATGTGAGTAGCAACAGGATGGTTCCTCAACATAAAGAAAAAAGCACAAAGTTTGTACCTCATATTTTTTACGTAATACTGACTGATCTATAATATGTAAGAGAGCCTTCAATTTTTTTAGATTGAATTAGTCAGCGGGATCGGGATGGATGTTGGGGGCTGCTAGACGTCAAAGGTAAAACGCTTCGGTGAGGGTACAGTTTGAAAACTAGAGGTACGCAAGGTGGGTGAATAGTACATTTCCCCGAGACGGTTGGCCTGCCTTGGTTGCTTTATGATCCACTGCAGGGAAGACTGGCTGGTCTGTCCGTAGAGCCCGCCCTTGCATTGATGGCACGAGGCTTAGAGATGCCACACAGTCTCGACAGATGGTCGGTCAAGTGATCCGTAATTCCGAGAATGCCATGCTGCCGCGTGGTGCCCAAACAGGACTCCATTACAATCCAGAAGGTGCAGTACCAAGGTCACGCTAGACCCAGTCCCCCTGGCTGGAAGCAGCCGTCACTTCTTTGCTATGGAATGATGTGAAGCACTGACACTGGATCTCGAAAAAAGAAGAAAAATATATGGAAAAACAACAGAAAAGGAACGATGGTGACGTACCACTGGTCACGGGCTTTGGGAATGAGAAGAGACCGAGAAGGGAAAAAAGGCCGGAGCTCAAGAGCAGATTGCGGGGCTGTGGGAGGAGCTGCTCTAGGCGCGTTCAGCGGTCGCTCCCGCAGTGCCGCTGGGGGCACCCATTGAGCCGGGAGCTGCGGGAGTTGGAGGATCTCTTCGGGCCTCTCCGGACCGCAGACGACGTTGCGGCAGCTAAGAAATATTCGACACGTGCAGTTCGCGCCGGAATCCTTGGGACCCTAGCACAGAGTCAAGCTCGTCCTGCTCACACGCAGCGACAAAGGCGTGTGGAGGCCCTGGGGGTCGTATCAGACTTCTTCCCGCTCGTGCGGTGGGTCATGGAAGAGCCTGCCCGTCAATCTTGACCTGCGCATGATTACGTAGGACTGCGATCGAATCCGTCACCTCCCACGGCCACCTCCCTCTTGGTGGTGGGGATACGGCGGAGGAGGCTCATCATAAGGGACAAATCACGCTCGTGATGAAAGTCTTGGAGAAAACGATAGGATTGATAGGATGTGGTCACCCTGGGGCGCGGAATTCCGTAATGTGTTGCGCTATCGAAATCTGCTGGAGGATACCGAATGCAAAAGCCAACCCGTTATGCAGCTCGGATTGCGGCTCCCAAGGCACTCTTCAATAAACCATCAAAGTGCAAGCAACGGGCAGCAAATCCCTCGCGGAGACGGTCGGAAGCTGTGGACAAAAGTGAAACAGGCGGGCTGCGAGACCCTAGTTATTTCTGGAAAACAAGTTAGGAGAACAAGGGGAGGTGGTGCTCCGCATAGTGGATGCAGTAAGTAAAGGCTCTGAAATCCTGGCGAAGAGGACTCGGGAGGGAGCCGCGCGGTCATCTATGGGGCCATGGCAGCTGCGACGTCAGTTGTCGTACTGTGAGGTATTAGTGGACAAACAGGACATCGAGAAGGTAGCAAAGCTTGGCTGGAATCGTCCTTAAACATCCCACCTGGCACTGACGAACCGAGTCTGGAAGGGTGGTATGGTTGGTTAGAATCCGGTCGCCCCCGGCCGCCGCTAAAAAATTGGTGGGAAATGCGGATAGGGACCAAGACGTGTGATCCCACAGAGTGGTTGGAGATCGCTCAATGCCTACAGGCGGCAGCGTACAAGGCGAGCGAAGCTAAATGCCTCACGTGTCAGGAAACCGGACATCGCGCGGGTCCTGCGCCTGCCTCTACCCGGTCTACCTGAAAGTTCTCGACGAGGTCCACCAAGGAGGTAGCTGAGAAATCTGCCATGCCCGGCCGACAAAATAAGGTAAGAAATCAGCTTCGTCAGAGGAGACGGAAGAGGGGAAGAAAAGGAGGACCTGTCGCAAAAAGGTGTTGGCAAGAACGGGTTCACCAGCACCATCCAGCTGACCAAATTTAAAGTTTTCCAGGCGAACCTCAACCGCACTTGCGTGCGCACTACAGTGTGAAGCAGAGGGTGCAGGAAGAGTCGATCGGGCTCTGCCACCTCTTCGAACCTACTGTCAGGTATGCACGACGGCGGAAGGGAACGCATACGGATCTGGCGGCTGGCGTGGCTGTATAATGGACCGGGCGGGCACCCAACCTGGCTATGAGGGGTAAGGGGTCCTGAGAAGGTTTGGTCTAGATGCAAGTGCAAGCATCAGGGGTCTTCTACTTCTGCCACTTCACGTCGAAAGCTCTACTTGACAGTTCGAGGGGTTCTCGGAGGCATCGCGAGTAGCATCGCGTCACTCCGAGTTAAGAGTCTATCACAGGTGACCTCAATGCAGCCAGGAAAGCTTGAGGCTGTTATTGCACATGATACCGGAGGGCACGCTGCCGGACAGGCTGGCACAAAACGATCTGCTGAATGACGGATTTGTTCTGACGTTCGTATGCGCCACCTTGACTTGCCAAAGCTCGCGCGGGCACTCGACGAGGGCTGCCAGGATCTATGCGTCGAGGAGATTATGGCAGCCAGAATGTCCCAGATCCTGACGTCCGTTGGTAGGGAGCCGACCCTCGAACGGGTAGACACCCGAGTCCGAACCGTAGACGCAAGTACTCATGGACCGAAGAGATTGCAGAGACGAGATACCGGTACGCTAGGCTACGTAGGGCAATCAAGAGAAAGCGAACCTAGCTGCGGTGAAAGTATGACGCAGAGCGTTTCGACAAGGGCTTATGATACCTGGAGGTCCTGCTGGCTTGGTACAAGAGCGCTCCCAGGGAACTCTGTCGCCTCATTCTATGAAGTAAGAACTAGAGCTGGAAAGCGTTCATTGACGCCGTCAACGTAAATGTGTGGGGGCTGATGTACCAGATCGTCAACAAGAAGTTGTACTCCTTATAGGTCACCTATCGCGCGGGGTTCTGGACGCCGAGATCCACCGACTATTCTCGACAGATACGTGGAGGGGAAACGAAGTGATCGAGATAGAACGGGACATTCCGGAGGTGACAGGAAATGGGATGGCGAAGGCGGCCGAAGGCCTGCACCTGAAAAAGCACCAGGTTCGGATGGGGCTCCTCTACGAACTGTAAAGCCCCTAGTCAAGCAGTGGCCAAAGGTCTTCACATTTCTTGCCAACAACCTGCTTGTGAAACGTTGGTATCCCGCAATGTGGAAATACGCGTCGCCGGTGTTAATACCAAAACCGGCGAGAATCGAGACGGTTTATTACTGTCCCGTATAGCTGCTTGACAAAGTGGGCAAAGTCTTGGAAGATGTCTTCGTCGCAACACTAAACGACGAAATAGAAGCAAAGAACGCTCTATCGTAGTCTCAACACGGTTTCCGTAGGGGCAGGTCTACCCTCAGGCTATTGAAGAAAGTCTTGGAATGGACGTTTGAGGAAAGCCTGAGGACTTGAATACGAGATCTTTTGTTCTACTCATTGTTTTCGATGTCAAAAACGCTTTTGAAGACGAATTTGAGGGTTATGATGGAGACGTTACGCAGGAAAAGGATATCGCCGTATCCGCGGAGGATGGTATCATCGTATCTCAAGCAACGTTCCCTGCTCACGATTGGGCAGACATACGAATTGACAGCAGGGATTCCGCAGGGTCCGGTCGTTGGACCAGTCCTATGGAACCTGGACTATGTCGGTGTCTTGGAACCCAAAGGTTGCCAGAGGGCGTCGAAGATCTCGCCTATGGTGGCTACCCGACAGAGAGCACACTACGGGAGCCAGAATTTCCAAGCAAAGGTTACTAGGTCCGAAGGGTTCTCAAGAGAGGGACGTCAGAAAGCATAACCGATGCTGTACCAGGTGATGATAAGCTCTCGCGCCATCCTCGGGGCGAAAGACCAGATGCTGCTTCATAGACTGAAGTAAGGCGGTCGCAGTCGGCGGCTGCTGGAGGTCCGGTGTTTACCCCCCTCCTTTATGGTCCCGAAGCAGTGTCATTAACAACCCGAACCTCGAGAGGATGGGGTGGAATGGGAATTTTAGCGGGTTTGAGAGTCTTTGCACTAGCCACTTTTTGGATGCAGTGGCGCATTGGTATTAAGTGTTTACCTAAACCCCCTAAAAAAAGCACAAAAAAAGTTTGGTTATCGAGCTCGGTGTCTTAGAGAGACACTTAGATGCACGTATTCGATACCGGCCGTTGCACATTTACACATGGGAGGTCCGTAACCATTAAATATGGGTTGATTGTCAGCCCTAAAAATATTTCTTCAGATTGAATTGGTCAAAAGTAGTATTTTTAGATGCCGACAGCACAGGAACGCTGTTTGAAGATGACTGAGAATAACTTATATCAGCAAATTACTGAAGTAACGGAGCACAATTATTTGAAACGCTCGAAGCCTACACTTCCTAGTTTAACAGAACATCAAAATTATAGTCCGATACCACATTTACTGCTAGTTCCTCTAGTACTAGCGTTGGTACGTTTAGTGGAAATTGGGACAACGAAAGCGACAGAAAGGCGACAAGCAAACCTAAATCCAAGCCTGTGACTGGCTTAACACTTGAGCTTTTATTTATGGCAATGCTACTCCTAGTCGTAGACTACGTGACCACCAGCTCTTTCATTCTTTCTGATCAGAAGGCACTCATTATTAATAACATCTATTGCTATACAGTACAGTATCATATGAAATTGGGAGAAATAATTGGTATTCAACACTATGTATTTCCAGCGATTTCAAGTACACAAAGAGTTAAGCGCGCAAGAACAATGAGCAACCAGCTGAGTATAAACTGCTAAGGAGTAAACACAGTTGCTATCGCCAACGTCAGCCTTGCAACTAGAAGCTTATGACTATTGCTGCGGATTAGAAATTTCCTACCTAATTCAGTGGTTTCTTTTGACGTAGTTGGAGTGGCGTCGGGAGTACTTGAACCAATCGATGTACCAGTATCCAAGTTCCTTGGCTGAGGACTGACGACAGCGGTAAAAGGCCGATTTATTCTGGAACAAATAAATTACAGATAAGTTGCGTTGTGCGTCAAAGCAACGTACGGTAACACAGATATCTCGAAACATGTTTCACAGGGTTCGTATAAATTGAAACTTTATTTCTGTTTGCAGATTTACTGGTAAAGCTATTTATTCTGCTGATAAGTAGTCGGTCTTTATACAACCATCATTTTGGAACTACCCTCAACTAGCCAACACAATTTTGTGAATAATTACTACGGTCCTTTAAAAGCGCTTAACCGAAGAATTATTGATATTCTTTTACTTAGTGTATTGACAATAACTCAGGCAAAAACATCATTTAGTGACAAAGATGAACGACTTATCTGCGCGTTTCTGTTTTTTCTTGGTGGCAACCCAACGGGAATCCATCGAAAAGTGCTGAAAATTACGGACACTTTAGCCCCTTCTACAAAAGCTGTCGGTCGTTCGTGCCAACTTTACTGTTGTGAAGGGCAGCCAAGAAAAGTGCCGTAACGCTCTTGAGCTTCTGAATTAACTGGACTAATGAGACACATTTTTGAGTATTCGAAAGGCTGGAATCTGAGAAGTCCATTGGCCCAATTTGGTATTCCGTGCGGTTACGGCAGGGGATATATCAGCAAGTTTATACCGCTTACCAGAGACTGACCAAGCCAAATTTCCTAAATAAGAAGCAGAATTTAATTTCAGGTCTCGAGTAATGATGAAATTTGAAAATGACTCAAAAATTGCAGTTATTATAGTATATTAGATGAAAAACACAAAAATGGATGGCTTTCACTTTTTTAAATAATTGAATGCCAGTAATTCAATTATTGGAATAGAACTTTCATGGCCTAAACCTCCTCTCCATTGAATTAATATGATTGGTATTTTGCTTTTTTCCAAAAATCGAAGAGGGCACTTGGTGTTCCACCTTATAAAAACTTTAACCCTCCTAAAGGAAGCTGTTAAGCATGAAGCGTTCCGTAAATGGCACCTGTCCAGCCACCCAAAATATCTTTCCTGGGCCTTCCTAGCTTTGTGAAAAATAATGGAGAAAAGCCATTGCTCTCATCTGCTCAAAATTGTTCCTTGCTTAAGTACCGATTATTTTTGCTGGATCAACCATTAACATTATAAAATATCTAAATATTATAATCATCTATCAGATAACATTAACTTAACAGATAACTTAATTAGTAAGTTTACTCAAGCCAATACTCATAGTAATAGAGAAACCGTTTAGCGACATCGAAGAATTCAAAATAACATCTGCATTAGGTTGACCTCGAACCTCCCACGCTGAAGGCCAATTTAACTCAGGAAGGCTTTGCTCTGTACAACCGCCTAAAGAGTGGCCGCCTCGCCACCGAGCATCACTCCTTCGCCTCCGCTATAACAACCAAGTTTTACATAACTAAGCATTCAAATGGAAAATGCAAAATCCTCAATTCGGTTTCCATCAGGTTATCCTCTACAGTCATCTCAAAACACGAGCATAGAAAACCATACGCAAAAGCTACTATCTCAAACATCCTACTTTGAGCATAAATATTTAAATGAATTAGTGTTCATTCGCAAAACTACGGTTTCACAATGCTAAAGTTCTAGTATAAAAAATACTAGAAATATTATTACACAAGTAAGATTTTTTTAGTTTTTAAGCGATAAAGAAGCGCCTATGCACATTTCGACTTTACGACAGGGTATTTACCTGCGTAATGCGGCGCTCACGCTGGGACATGCCTACACTACTTAAACGTATGCCACATTAGGACTTACACTTTGACCCGTATCTCCATCTAAGCGTACTAAAGGCTGAGGGGTGGCAAGCGCCCACCGAAGCAGTCGGTTGAGATCGCCGTCGTGTTTTTTACTTAAAGCAAGAACCCTTGCTCCGAGATCTGTGAACCCGACATGTGGAAACTATCGGGGTCACTTCATCACACAGCTATCTTTTGTGTCACACATACGGTAAATGAGTTTTGCCATCTTTATTGCCTGCAAATGTGTAACAAGGATCTATAATTGGCAAACCCTCCCGCGTCGGTCAGAAGTGTCTTTGAGAGTTTCGGCAGTTTCGGCAGAGAATAAAATGTTTGCATCTGGCTCAGAGTGCAGCTCGGAATCTGGACGAATACCCTGCGGGGCGCGCGAACCAGTGTCCGTGATTTTTGCCGGCTTGGGTTGCGCACTTGTGCGTTCCCTAAGTTAGGCTGAATATACGTATATACTATCTACGCTTCAGTCTGCACAGCTGGAAGCATGATCTTCGACTTTACAGTTGTTATAAACAGGGGCGTGTTTTTCTTGGCGATGTTTGAAGTATTTCCGCACATATAATAACGTAGTTTATGCAATGATTCTTCCGTGCAGCTTTGCGCTAAATGACTAATTCATTGGCATCATTGACAACATCGCAGACCAATTTAGTAGAAAACATATTAGTATCTCAATTCTGAAACGAAAGGAAGTTTTCGACCCTAACCGTTTAAAACTCCAAAAGCCAAGTAACAAACACGCGACTGTACTATAGCCGCCGATGAGGCGTAAATACCTTTCACACATTATAAATATTGTGGTACTTTGTAGACTTTACTGTACACCTGACAAGATAGGGTCGGTTAATGGTCGTCAATGTTGCCGATAAATTATATCACTATTTTCATCCCTCAGGACGGAGTTCTGGTGGGTAACAGCACATATCAGTACTAGGCCGATTTGCCTTTTGGACCAACTCCAACCAAGCCTGATCTATCGGTTTATACAAAAATTTTAGAATGAACCAGGTACAGTAAAATAACGGGCCTATTTAGAAAGGAGTCTGTATTCAATTGGGGACGTTCCCAAGGTTTCACGAGCCCAAACAACTAAGAAATATGACATCTGATGAACCGCAATCGGAAAACTCGACGAGAAAAATCGGGATTTTTTAAAACGGTATTCTTGGTACAAACAAAGCCAAAAGACAATTCTTCTAAATTTCAAAAAGTACCCTCCAATCGTCAAGTGTAAGGCCCGATACTTAGGGCGATCTTATGTAGAAGACAGCACACAAGTAATCTTCGTATCAGCTAGCACGCCATTATGCTTGCTTCGCTTCAAAAAATAAAATAAATGTTTTTATGCGAATTACTAGACCATCAGCCACAACACGAAGCACATCATTTATTGAGTCTGTTGTACTGGGCATAGCTTATAATTTCAAACAGCTCATAGATGTTGAGCAGACACATAATTATTATTATGCTCCCAACCTGATATTACATAAACGTTACAATATAATATTATGTATGTCAGCATACTAACTCTGTAAGGGTTGGGCATAAGCAAGATTGTTGACATTACATAAAGAAAGGCATGTAGTAGCACACAGCAGCCTTGATCAGGCTTTTAGAAATCCCTGCTGCTGTAAAACGTGTGGTGGAAATCACGTATTGAATGAGGTGTCTGGATATATTGTCGCTTATGTCAAAGGCACTCTATCTGGCAATTTCGGCCAAATCTATGGATATCGCTCTGTCGCCTAAAACCATCTTTAAGATTAAATATCTCTATCAAATTACACAGATTAAAAAGGCCAATAAAAATGTATCACATGCCTTATATTGAAAAATCGGATTATGCAAAACCCGACATCTGAGCTATATCGAACATTTTCAGTCCATCGGTATGACACCTAAAACCACTTTAAATAAACATGAGATCGGATTATCCAATGAAAAATCTGCCTTGAACTCAGCTCGCTGAGCTCGGTATTTATGCTAAGTTTTACTGATAAACAAAGAACACCGCCGTGGCAAACACACAGGCACGCAAACAATATCGAATTTTGGTATATATGGATAGTAAGTAACTGCAAACCATATGATATTTTAGTTTCAGAAGCATAATAGAGAGTGACAAGCCTGATTAAGCTGCAACAACTTCGAATTTAATCATGCATACACACTAAGTTGATATTCAAGCGTGACCTAACTTGTTAAGGAATTATTAAAAGTAACATAGATATTCCTATTCTATGCGTTATATGAGTTATTTTCAATGCTTTAAAGTAATTAGTCCAATGGCCAAGATGTGACCGCAATATTATATATTCAATTGATATATATTCAGTTGATATATTCAATATCATACGCACATGTCCTATGAGTTAACACACGTAAAAAATAATAGGATACCTGCTGTTGGGTGGTAAAGTGTTTCTATATTTCAGAGGTTGGCAACCAGGCTGGCATCCATTTTCGAGACCTTCATTTGAGGCACGCTTTTTCTCCAAGCGTTCTCGTAGCTGCTGAACATATCCGCAACCTCGTTCGAGCTCATCTAGTTGACCGGCCAACACCTAAAAAACCACACCATTAAGCCAAGGAGGCAAATAAAAAAAGGCTGTCGCGTAACTCGTAAACATACATTTATATATCGAAATGTGTATTTGTCGTTTATATTTAAGGAGGCTGTGCATGAAGTCCATAATCTTGAAGAATTTTAAGAAAAAGTTCCTGTGATACTGCAGATGTGCGGTAATAGTACTCAGCGATGTAAACTATGATTCCATTTAGATTCAAGTTTCAGAAACAGATATTGGGAATTAGTTCCCCTTTATCTCATAGGTCCTCTATATTCCGAAACTATATTTCGGGTGACTAAAGGGAACGCTGCTGTAAAGCAAAGTATTCGGCTGCATTTAAAACAAAAATATCCCATTTAAAAGATCGAACCAGCAATAGGAAGGCTGGCATCCGCCACTAACACGCGCATCAGCCGCTTGTAGCACACCGCATAGCTAATCAACCATATTTCTTATTTGCATATATATTTCCTATTAGTGTACATATATAAATTATGACGGTATAACACTTGCAAATTTGACAATAAAATTAATCACCGATTCTTATTCTAAATACGAGAATCTAGCAAATCCGTTCAAGCTCTTCCGAAACCATACTAAACGGCTCAGTGCGAAACGTAGGTTATCGACGGTAATCTCAGTTAATTAGTCATTTAGTGAATTATTGGAGGAAACAAATCACTTTTATAAGATATCCTAACGTATGTTTTTCAAAACACGTTAGTGTATTTAATATAAATAAGGCAATACTAACCCTTGTGAGTAACGTCAAGCAATACGTACAACTTCGCTATCCTTTTAACTTAACTTTATGAGGTAAACATTTTTTATATCTACATCTTGCTTAAGAGTCTTTTAGCCTGATTTTATTAAGAAGTGGAAATAAAGATACCTCAATGCGTTGCATCAGCGCATTGAGATCAGTCTGCTTTTGCCTAAATAGCCCCGCTAGCCTATCAAGCTCAACTCGCAGCATCGCGTTCCGATTTTCCTGGTCTTCTACAGCTTCGCGGCGTGACCGGAGTGACCGAACTTTCGCTTCAACAGCGTGGAGCTTTCCTGCGTCGCGAAGTACCTTTAAATGAGCAATAACGGGATTACTTGTAAATTCTATAATTCTATCATTATTGAACGAAATAAAAGCAGGTTAATGTTGACAGAAAAACACAAAATGATACGAATACCGTAGCCAATGGGGTATTTAAATGTACAGCCTTGGGTTAACCAAGTGCGCATCATCCACAAACAAAATGATCTCTCATCTAAACCTTGAACTACATATTACTTCAGTAATTGATTCCGCAAAAGCCATAGTGTACAATACCTTTTGATGTTATTACTAGAAACCCGCAATTCTTCCTGCGATTGTATGATAGCTTTATAACACCAAAGTTTTTTCTCCTGTTCACAACTTCGGGAACCCCTCTTAAAAACATGTTGAAGCTACTGATCGTATTCAGACCTGATTTATTAGAATAGTCAAAAATTCCATGTGCCACGTGACTTTCTCAGACCAAAGCCGATTTTTGAGCTGCAGAATACGGCAGCTACACAGATTTATTCTAGCTATTTATTTAAAATGTACCGAGCGAGTTCCTTATAATAAAATAAAATAGTGGATAATCAATGCCAGTCTTAAAACTTGCCCGAATAACCACGTGATTAATATGTTCTCATGGAGGGTCCCGCGCAGATTACGTATTCGATATTCTTTGTACTAAATAGTTTTCAACTTTAGTTTATACTCGTGTCTATGTTTATGCTGTTCCACAATCACTGTACGTAATATAATGGTGGCCTACATAACACACTGGACTTTATCTGCCATATGTTCTGACTGCATATTTCTGCAATAGATATTGATATGTAAAGTTATGCCCATACACAGCATCGCAGTATAACATATGTATAGAACGTATATACATATTGCTCTGGTGTGGCTTTATAAAGGTGTGTCTAAATTGAATTCTACCAATTGAAATGCAATTTTAAACGCCACTTACCTCGAGCCGCTTTTCCTTGGTAAGCATAAGCTCGTGTTGAATGTCAAGCTTCTGCTGTTGCCTCATGACGATATCATTTAATCGATTCATCCTGACCATTTTCAGACGCTGTGACTAGGGCGACTCCAGGGCTAGCTGGCAGAAATCTTAAAAGCTCCTTGCGAATCAAAGCCTACTATTTTGACGAGAGCGTAGCTTTTTATAACCTTAAGATAAGCAAGACAAGTTTGGTGTGCCCTCTTGATAATGTTTCCGACTAAGAATAAAGCCGTTTTGCTGCCTCAAAAAACCTTTGGCTCTCGGCGACAACGTAAGAGTTGTAGTAGTATAGCAAATGCAGTAATCAGCCTTTTCCCAAATCCGTTAGGTATTTGCATGCGTATAAGCTGGATCGATTATCAGAAGTAAATCCAGAGACCTAGGAAAAAAGCAAGACCTGTCTGCTAACTATTGAAGGAAAGGACGCGTGTACAGCAAATTAAACAAAAGCAACCCTTGCACGGGATATTACAATTTTTGGTACTTTCCGTTGTGGTGCAGGGGGTGGGCAATGATTGAAGGCAGTCACATTATTATTTCTCGTTTGAAATTTGAAAAACGCCGTCATGCCTTATTGGTAGACGATCATGCTATGATGCATTTGGCCTAGGCCTCATCAGCATTGGAAGCAAGGACGCCTTCAAGGTGACGACAAAATTTGAAAAGAAACTCATTAGGATTATTTCGCAAGTACAGTCAATAATTTTCCTAACGAGTGGCTGTGGTGATATAAGAATACCAAATGTATGCTGGCTGGCCATTGCTAAAGTATAGTAAGGATAATTTATATCGAGTGTTGTAAACCAACATTTGTAATATATTCTATCCTATGGTAAATTTCAAAAGAAAATATTTAATATGTTATAAAGCTCTAACTTTTGTACGTAAACTTTAAATATTTATACCTGAGTTTAGACCTGTTACATCAATATTAATAAAGTTGTAATTAGAAATTGGCCAAGACTTTGAAAAGGGTATTTAATTTGACCGCAATTTTGATTAGAAAGTTCACTCATCATATCACAGTTAAGTTTAGCCTCTTTCGCAATCATTTAATCGCAAACATTTCACGCGTAAGGTAAGCACACAAACTTGCCATACATCAGGAACATGAAAGCTGTACCGACTCTCAGCTTTATTCCGAGTGGGTATTCAAATATGGCATACAAATCGATAATAAAGTGAATTTAAATTAAACTCAAGATTAACTAATTAATCATTCATATTAACTGAATTTTGAAATCGTCTTCCATAAAGTGAAAAATTTGAGGAGAAAGATTGCAATAGCAACTTAAGCAAAAATAATTAAGAAGCAGTTAATATACGTTACCTAAAACAAACATCTAAGCCTCATCTTATCATCTTAATGAAACGGTTTACTGATCGAAAACCATAATTAAACCTAACCTTAATAATAACCTATATATAATTACATATAAGCTTAAATAATTCTAAGCGCAGTCAAGTTTTTTTTGCGGACTCTGAATCTAGTGTAATCGAAAATGCTTTTTAAATTAGCTCTATATAAAATTCTAATTCTGGTAAGCCACGATAAAACCGAAATGACTAACCCCGCTCAAATCAGAGGGTTTGTTCTAACACTTAAACTACTTCAGAAGGATTTGAAAATAGAAAAACGCGACTCAACATATAGACCTACCCTTGTGATTATCCGACATAGATTGTCAAACGTTTTTATAAATCATCGGCTATGCAGATCTGATGTCAATCCATTCACCGATAGACATCATGCTATAAATTATGAAAAAATAATTTCGATAGCAGGACTGCACTTCATAAACACACCAAAGCACCTGTAAATAGTAGGGTTTGTCGCCAACATACCCGTTTTGCCAACGTACCGGTGTTTTTGTCTGCTTCTGTGTGATATCCGATTTACTATATTCCATACTTTGACTATTCAGGTTATTCTTCCAACAAGTCGCGAGGATCTCCGACAGAAACGACCGCATATTCCCGTGATATCACACACAAACACATTTAGCGCTAAATTCTGAACGCGGAATGCCCTGCGTACACTAACTTCTGCGCAATCTTAATAAGTGTAATTAAGAAATATCATCTTTGTTGTTCTTGCCAAGAAGTTGTCCTGGAGCGCGTAGAAGAGAGCAAATCTATGCAAAGCCATATGAGACTGATCAAGTTTATCAAATTAGGAAATATATATACGCATATTGAGAGAAGGTCGTTTACGGCACTGCTCTGTTTTTTAATGGCAGCTGTGGCAGTTAGTAGTGTTCTATTACTTACTAGTGCTCTTACTAGTGCTGTTCATTTTAATATTTCTTTTAGCCCGGTATGTCGCTTAGCTGAACTTAGCTCTGGTTTGGCTAAAAAAAAACAGTCCTTTTTTTTATCCTAATGTGGCCGGTTTTAAACCATGTTTTTTGTCATTTGTTAGTACATTCTTTACAGACAATCACAGAATGGAACACATCTGGTGACGGTAGTTGATAGCCTTTAAGTCAAAGTATGTTATGTTTTATGTCATTTAGCAGCACCGTTGAATGAAGAGATGGAACGTTGATCTGTCACTTCTGTGCTTTTTCGGTTGATTCTAAACACCTTTGCTACTACTTCTAGTGCAGAACTCGGTAGCTTGGCGTATTCGCGTGCGCCTTGCCACCGGAAGAGACACGTAAGCGCAAAGGTTTGAGCCCCGCCGTTGCACACATTCGTGGGGTCCGTGTTGCGAAGTTATGCAAAAAGCGGTACCGTGGACGCTAAACGTTGATTGATGGACAGCATAAAAATTTTTTTTGCTACCACTCCTAGTATATTGGGTCATTTGTTGCAGTTCAAACTGTCTTGACTGAGTTTACTCTTTTACTATGAGGAAAAGAAATTGTAGTTAGTGAATGATAGATGGCCTCGTCGTTGCTCAAGATCTGTCCCGCATATAATTTTTGCTTTGTCGTAAATAAATTTGATTCAAAGAAGCTCTACAATGCTCGCCGAGTTTTTTATTTCGAATTCTTAAAGTGGAAACAAAGTCTTCCCAATATGCCAACTAAGTGGTTCTATCGTTATGTAGTTGACAAAGGCTATAGAAATGATCGTCTCTCTTGGGAATCTCCGCGGACCACTTCTGCCAAATTTCGTAGTTTGCAAACGAATTTTAGCTTCTTCGTGTGATTTTTTTCAATCGGAAAAATATGTTGTTTTGTGGGGTAGCTACGCCTGGCCTCTGATGCCGTATCAAAAGCATATGAACAAATATATGGAATATCGTAGTTTTTGTTTTCCTCCCGTATGTTGCTTATACTCATCTACTCTCAAGACCTTCACAGAATACTAATTTATCATCTATTTATCACGTTAAAGAGTTTTTCGGAAAAAAGTGGCAATTTAATTGAATAGAATTGTTCTTCCGGAGGCTAATATAGTCAACATAAAGGACGTAGAGTTTCAAGGAGCTCTGTCAGGCGACCGTCGAGTTACTCTGATTATCGCAACTAAACTGGACCCATTAACTCGAGTAAAACCACGTCTAGTACCATAGCGGCGCCAAGAAGCTTTTTTAAAAATATAGCTTTGTTTAGCTATGGTTTACTTACATGTAATGTTTTGTCCCTTACTTGCTGACGTATTTAAAGATGTATCCTTCGACTGCTCGAATCATACTTCATTACATACAACCTGATATCCCTTTACTAAGGTGGCTTGCTACTAGACTATCCTTTGGAGGCTTCTCTTTAGTTTGAAAAAGAAGAAGTCAAAGCATACATGGCGACGTGATGTTGCCCTTTTGTTGTTCTCGTTGACGCCTTCACTATAGAACTACTTTTTTTTCCAAACTTTTGATGAATTCCTGCGTTTTCAAAAGAGGTGCAACTAGTTGGGCTCGTTCATAACTCTAAACCTTCCTAGGAACCCTATATTAATATCCTCTCAGCAAAATGACTACATGTGATCTGCTTGCTGTCGCGGCACCGCTGCGGCGTTTCCTTCGAGATTTTGGCGCAGGTATACAGGGCTCTTTTCATTTAGCTACGCTTGCATATGATTTGGGGTGGAAGCTATGCCACGCTCGTTTTACGTTTCCCAACCGCCCTTACGCCGTAAATCTTGAAGTACAGATTTCACTTATAAGGGTACAGCTTTGTCTATCAAATTCTGTTACATGGATTTCCCTCGCAGGATCCCTCAAGTAGGACACTTCTAGGAAAAAACTCTATAAAGAATTATAGTAAAAAGTTCGTTATGGATGGAATAGCCTTTCTGCCCCTCTCTTCATTTTTCGCATGTGTATTTTTAAGCTCAACCATTTTATGTCGTGTTCTCATGGTGAGCACAACCTATTACACACCGATTTACAAATACAGTTTTGCCGCACTTAAAAAGTTAGTACTAACCACGTTTCGAATCGAAAACGCTGCGAATCTGTACCTCAACCATCGCTAAAGGCAATCTTAAGAGTCACGATCTCTCTTACATATGGTTTTTAATCGCCTGATATACTGGGTGATATGCTGATCAACTCGGTGGCATGGTGCATTCATGTGCGTGTTGCGACCGGAGGATACAGATGCACGGGTTCGATCCCAGTCGTCGCACATTTACATTCATGGGATCTATCTTACGAGATAATGCAAAAAGTGCTACCGTGGATGTTAAATGTTGGCTTGATAGTCAGCCCTAAAATATCCTGGTAGTTATTTAATTATTGATGATATTTAAATTGATAAATAATAATTCATAATTCAATAAATAAATTGGTCGCCAGTAACGCGCGAGCATGAGACCTTTCCCAAACCACTCAAAAGAAATTATTTAGCAAGATCCCTAGGTGTTTCACGTTTTTTTTTTATTACTATAGAATTTTCTCTAAGAGCCAATTGTATGCTTTGGTTGCCAGTGGACCGTAACATGCAACTTAAGGCTCTTGTTGTTCATCCGTTCATCTATAATGGTAACAAAATCGTTGGTTTTGTCATCAAGCACAACTGAGGGCCGTTATTGCCGATGCTAGATCGTCTTCGTGGGCGAGCTGCTGAACTTGGTGGCATTCCCGTGAGGTTTGCGACCGGAGGAGGCACGTGAGTACACGGGTTCGATCCGCGCCCTTGAGTATCTATATTTATGGGGTTCGTTTTACGAAGTAGTACACCAAGCGGTATCGTGGGCGTCAAACTTTTGCTGATGGTCAGCTCTACAAATATTTTTGTGGGTCAGTCTGCACACGCCGTAAGAGAGAAGAACTTAAACATCTCTTTGTAAACTATTTTTCATAGTACTGGGCCTTACTTACGTTACTCCAGCGGTTGTTTCGTACCACAGATGATCGTGGTCAGCGATCTAACCCTCAAATAAGAAAAGAGACCTATTTTGCGTAGGTACGGGAAAATGCCTTTCCTCTTCAAAGCCCTTTTTCCTTAGTTAGCGTCACTAAAAACATTGCGAGTGTTAAGTAAAATAACGAATTTATGGGGTCCGGACAGTCTCAAGGTCTCCTTTCGATCAATGTATTGCAATTGCTCGATACCTCTGATGGTGTTGCTGTTCTTTCGAAGTCCTTGCAGCAGGTCAAAACATACCTTTCCATTTTATAACATCTTGGAGTGGACCCTAGCAATGATTTCCTTCATTAGCTTTGCAGTGGTATCAGGTAGATTAAATGGGTGTTGATGGGATAGTTTTTGTCCTCGCTTTAGAGTAAGAACTGAGATGACTTTCTCTCATTTAGAGCACAGAGAAGCGCTTCTTTTGTAGTGATTATTGGTAATGTTTCTAAACATTTCTCCTTTTTTTTTAAATAAAAAGTCTGAGTGCCTGTAACAAGATTCCGTTAAGTTCTAAAGATTTTCATCCTTTCTCGTGTCATCCGGCATAAATATTCTGCGTATCGTGATATGGTGGACATCTAATTGGCAACTAATATTGGGAACTTTGAAGCCTCCTGGACATTTCTGACAATACGAAAGCAGCCTCCCTACAAGCTGTTGTGTACTATTCAATCTATTTCACAAAATTATATATCACTGGATTTTATAGAATGCCGTTTTCAAACAAAGTAGCGCTCCTCCTAGCGCTATATATCCGAAGACAATGGCAGTAGATCGACTTTGATTCAGTAGGGCCAAATTTCAGATGCCAGCAGTATAGCGATGCTGTAAACTGAAATTTCCTTTGACGTTGAGGGGTTTTGCTTCTATTAACGTATTTATCGTACATGCGTGTCAAAACATTGCTGAGCTAACTTCATCTATTACATTCTAAACATTGCGGGAAATTATAAACAACAGTCCCCGAAGTGAACAGACGGAAGATTAGTGTTAGAGTCGCCCAGCGGGGTATATGGGCGCATGAGTCATGCAATAGAATGTCCTCAACCATACCAAACACAGCATTTCTAAATGAGAAATGATTATAGTAGTCCCTTAAAGTTATGCGGATTACCGGTAAGATGACTTTGGAACCCATTCAGGTACCTAATGGCTTAAACCTTGCAAGATAAAATTAATCTTGGAAGATGGTTTACGATCCTCAGAGAGGTCACAGGTCCAAAACCCATGTAATTTATTTTATATTGATAGAATGGGGTATTTTATAATTTTATTGTCTAAGTACAATAAGTTATTGGGTCTAATACCTGCCCAGGTGGTCAAATTGCATTTTGCACGGTTTAGAACAAGTTGCACTTATCGTGTCGCCCGATCGAGTTTCCAATGGAGAATCAGTACTTCTATATACGTTCAGTACGATTCAGTACGATTTAGATTAGTTACTATCGCATAGCGTACAAATGCAGACATAATATCAGTGCAGAATAACATGCTGAAGGTGCTGGCTACCAATTCACAATTCCAAGATCGAACTGATATCTCAAAAAAGCCTTTTGGTACTATCATGCAATGTGTTTTATAAGCATACAATCTGTTGACGATAATGGTAGCGTAGTGTTATTTATGAAAAGATTTTGGCTAAAAATTTTGATTTGGCACGCCGTTCAGATAACCTGTGTGGGTTATGCAACTGTTTTCGTTGTTCTCCTGTCTTAGGCCTCTTCACTGGCTCTGCTTCCCGTAATAATACCTATGATTATACATGAATCACCCGAGTCAGGCGACTCGGTTAGAGCTTGAAAATTTTGCTGCGTAATACCTTAGTGTTCACCGTATCGGTCGAACTGTTGCTAAGCTGCTCGGCTACTAGGCTAAAACAAAGTTTGAACCCAGAACACTTTAGATTCTTTAAAATTATTAAGGAGATCATTAAGTGTCAACATTTTGGGAGATAAAAAATTAGCTGTTTGCCCAAGCCGAAGCGCTCTAACGAGCTCCTTTTCAGAGTACGTATTTCTTATTATCTTAAATTTTATATTATCTTTAATGGTACTGGAAACACGAGGCGTGTACCTAGAACACAAAGATCAATAAAAAAAATTCCAAATTTATATCAAAGAGTATTCCAAAATTACGAAAAAACGTTAAGCCTTGATACCTGTTGGGTAGCTCATATAACAATAAACTGCTTAGTTAAAGTATATGAGAAATCTTGCTCCAGTCTGTATTAAAATAATACCCATACAAGAAGTGGAATGTAGGAATACGTGTGCAGAATTTCACTAAAAATCATGCGCTTATTGGGCAAAAAATAAGGGTACACATTCGAAGAATAACATTTTATTTTCTTTCTCTATTTCTGTCACTGTTATTTTCCGAACTCACATCTCAAGAAAATAAAGATAAAAATAAACAAATATCGCACCTGGATTACGAAAAATCTGGTCAACCAGGTGATGGATGTAACGACTCTTTGCTCATTTTGTGCTTTCTTCCTAGCTACAATTTTGTACACATACGCCTTTTAGTGAGGGTTAAAGTGGGCTTCGGAAGACGAAACTTTTCAAAGCAGTCGCCATTTAGGTCAAAAGGAACGAGCTAAACACCCTGGTAACGTGTTTTATTTCTTGCTGTAGTCAAGCAAGTGCATTATTTTACGTGAAATTTCTTACACACATGTTCACTCATATGAGCGTTATTATAAATTAAAGCCGAGAGAAATCACAAAGACACTTGTTCTTGTGTAATTTTAAAATTGCTTTGAAAAAATAGATACTAAACAAAATTATATAATCAACACCGACCACAAACAATATGTTAACAAACAAGTACTGTTTCAAATAATGCGTCACTGTCAGCTCCAAAACAAAAAATTAAGTAGAAAAAGCTTATTTAAACATTGGATTGATTAAAAAATAATATTGACAAAAAATAGGAAATAGAGCATATGAATATTTAAAACTTTAAAGCATTGATCTTACGGTTCCTATAATGTTGTAATAAGACTGGATTTAGATTTGTATTTTATATTAGAATCTTTATTAAAGATTGGGCTAATGGAAAGAAGGGAGTAACGTTCGATCGGTTTAGTCCTGGAAATTCCGTTAATCAAAATTCGGAAGATAATCCCCAGACGCAGCAATTAGCATATCACCATGTAATTACAAAAACGAGACTTGCTTATAAAAGCTTTGCGAATTCAATTTATTAAAATATTTACGTTCATATTTCATTAGCCAGGATAATGCGAAAATGGTTCAGGAGCTTATCTTGCGATGGTGACGTGTCTCAGATCCTAAGCTTAAATATAATGCAACGAAAATATCTACTAAACTTATGTGCTTTTATTTAAAATAGATTCCTCATTAGTTGTCTAGATCATTTTGATGAAATTCGTATCCGTTCGTTATATCACTTTAATCTAACAGCAAAAACATATCTTGAAGACTTGATATCAGTGTTAACTCACGTGACTGTTTGCATAAACAAGCACACAAATGAGAATCAGCAATAAACGACGTAATGCACAGAAGACAATAAACTTAAGTATGCTTCTTATAGCTTTATTACGAGCTTACTATTACATCGAACTCATACGGTAAAAACTAGACAGCGCAAAGGATTTGCAATCAACTGCATTTTGTTATTAGAACATTTGATGAACAAAGATATTATTAGAATTCCTGTATTATTCTTCAACTTTGAAAAATGCCAGTAGTGAACATATATGTAACACAGAAACAGTATTTGAAATAAATTTTTCAAAAGAGTAGTATGCGCGGGTGCTCCTACTAGCGTATGTTATTCATTAAGCTTACAGAGCTTAACAGAAGCACAACAATTCTGACACAGAGTATTTAACAAGAGCCGAGTAATTCTTTGATATAGCGGTATTACCGTTTAATCCAGACATTTACCAGGAGATCTTTTGGTTTCAAACTCGAAGCTACTATTGCCTAATTCGGACTTTTTGAGCATAGGAGTTAAGGGTAGAAAGGTCCAACTAGGTAAGTGCCATTTGCCTTACAGCTTGCCAATTTGAAACAGCCTAATTTTAATCCCTCGCGGGTATCAAAGCTTTTAATATTGTACGGTCTAACGTTTTCGCTTTACTTTAATGAAAATAATAAATGGAAAAATAAAAGAATTGATTAATATTCCAATTTAATTTTAATTACTGATAATAATGTTGATTGTTAGATCATTATAAGCTAATAAAAGTTGCTATTTATATTATACTTTTGATATAATGGCATTTGATATATGGTCGAGCTCGGTGGCTTCGTGAACTCGCGTGCGCCTTGCGATCGGAAGAGTCACGTAGGTGCACGGGCTAATTCCTACCGTCGCACATTTACACGTATGGGCTGCGTTCTACAAAAGCGTTACCGTAGACGTTAAATGTTGATCGATGGTGAGCCCTTAAAATATATTCAATGCGGTTCATATGACAATAAACAGTTCATATGACAATATTCGTAGCTATTGTAACATACACTGTCATTCATCCTGTAACAAGACTTATACTAAACAACGAAGTAATAATAATAGCATTCAGTTTACTACTATTAATATGGTTTTACATATTTTGCAGCTTACTGCGACAGGTATATGCAATACTCAATTGTGGAGAATTGAAAAGTAAATATAGGTCTGAATCGGCATTTTCGTAAAATCCCCTTTTTAAAGCGAGAACATACTGATCCACATTTATTATTGTTTGTGCGACTGACTACTTTACCAATGATTCAAATAAATCTGCCAATAGACAACGTTTTACCAAGCTTACACTTATTTATACAGAAAATAAATTGATTAAACAGGTACAAGGTTTGCTCAACTATTGGTTGATTTGATCTTGTTGAGACCTATGAAAAAACTAGTTTAAAAACGTTAGAGAATCCGAACGTCCTATTACTGAGCTATCTAAATGTTTTTATAAATACTTGTCTATTACTTGTTATTTCTAATATATCACTGCGATTGTTACTTCTGATATATATCTAATTAGACGGTGAGGGAGCCTTCTCTATATAATTTTAGCATAACATGAAGCAATGAAACTATATCGATTCAAACTTTTCTGTTAGGCTCAAACAATTCCCAAGGTAAAATGTCAACGTAACTATTATGAATATCATCATCGTTAGTCCCAGATTCATGTATTTATATCAAATACTACTGCTAAATATTTGTTGTACATACATAGCCTTAAATAAACGTGTTGAACAGTTCAGACGCTAATTATAATGAATAATAGCTCGTTGAGTCGACTTAGGCAAATCGTTTGTATCTCTGTTCGTAATGCTTCTTTAAGGGCGGATTGAGCGACACAAGCTGCTTGATAACACTGTCCAGAACGTATGCCCTGGAATTTAAGCAACAAGAAAACAAATAAACGTTTTCAAAGTTATTGCACGTAAATGCCGTTTAAAGAATTGTAGCGCAATTTCTCGTTAGGTTGAAAGTTATAGGAAACGACGCGAGATTTTGGCATTGATATGGATAGCAGCACATGTGGAAAAAATAAAACTGACAGCCGGAAGGTTCAGCCTTTGCAAATAGATTGTTATATAATTAAATTTAAGTTTTAAAGGAATAAACCAAGTAGTACGAAAATTATGAAGATGATGAGGTAGTAATACTCCAACTAGTGCTCAGAAAGGGTTTGGATGCTTCCTTATTATCAAGTACGTGTGCGCATACACATACGATAACGTGTAATAACATACTTTCATTGAAATAGGAAAATAGTAGTAAAATTAATCGGAGTTAATAGGACAATAGAAAGAGTATGTATCTGTATAAAATATAATGACGTTTATGGACAACCTCCTTTTGTCGACCTCATTACAAGCTTTCTACTATTATTGTCCTAGTTAATACTACATGTTTACGTTGACTTTTCCTCTCTAATTTACGTCGCAATAAGTATTCCGCGACTGCTAGTTGAGTTTTGTGGCAATAAACGTTGTGCAATTAAGATATGACAAGGCAGGATGCTTACCGAATTTCTTGACCGATTGACGCACAGCAAATGGGGCATGCATCTTTTTTCTTTCGCCAACTACGGATGCACATCTGGCAGAAATTGTGCCCACAGGAAAGAGTCACCTAAGTAACAAATGCACCAAGTGAGGCATACAACCGAGATAATGCTTCAGATGAACGACCTTTTAAATAGGTTTATGTGTTCTTTATTTTCTCTCAAAATACACGAAATTTGGCAGTTTATCATTCAAATAATAGGTCAATATGTGTATTACAGAAACGTTAACCAATTTTCCATTGACAGACTTTTTCTCTTCTTCTAGTTAAAAAGCGGGAACCATGGTCGATCTACATAGGTCAAGCTATTGTAATAGTTCTACAACCCCCAAAAAGGTATAGGAGCGTGGTATAGTTGAGATTCCTCTAGCAAGAAAGAAACAATTTGTTTTTAAAGGAAAAATTATTTTTATGGCAAATCGATGACGTAACATCAAGTTTTTGTTTCTGACAGGTGGCAACGTCAGTCAAACCAATGCTGTTGAAATTGTTATTTCCGTGATGGAAATTAATTTCTTCAAGAGCGCAAAGGAGAAGGCACATTTTAGGATCCTATTCATTTTGGGAAATTAGGAAAGCTTTCAAGCAGCCTTAAAGTTGGAGCCAAAGGAATTTGTCAGCTGATTTTGACGGCAGAGTTCCTAGTCCCTATTTTTCAGGAAAACTATTCTCTCGTTATTTAAGTTGTTTCCATACATAAAAGAATGTGCTGAGAGTATACAAACTCCAATTTTCTAAAAAAAGCTACTTATAACGAAATTAGGGCAGATAACGCAGACGACGCACGCAGTCGCCCAGACGTTTACAAAGCGCTGGCTCTGGTGCGTTAACAAAGAAGAGCGTCCCTATAGTGCCTATACAGCTTAAAATTTCTAGTAGTTCAAAGGCCATCCACGTTTGTTTTATCAGCTTGATAGACGATAGAGGTCTGGAAAAACTCTACATATTTCATGATGTATAGAACGAATAGTACCATAATGTATTAATACGAATCTGTCAAAAGTAAAATACCAACTTAATCAACGTACAGCATTGATGAATAGCTCTGAGCATATAGAACAAGTCAATTCCTCTTCCATGATGTTTTCGACTCGCTTCACTACATCCGTTTGGCCTGAAGTATGTCCTCCTATGGCCCCGGACACCGCAACGATGGTGCTACTTCCGACAGAACTACCGTCCCCACCTGTCAGGGTTCGAATTGGTCGAAAGTTACTAATGACGATAAATGCTCGTCACATAAACCGTAGTGAAACAACTATTGCACACTTGTAATCCAAGTAAAATTGACGACACAATAAGTTAGATCGTCATAAAACCTTAAATTTGTCTTTCAAATGTTACCCACACACCTGAGAACTGCTTTTCGTAGCTTTGTCCACAGGCTAGGAAGTGCTTTGGTGGGAATTGTTGTTGATGCTTGTTCTTAAAGAGTTGCCAATTGCTTTCGGACTTTAATGCACCGCTACATTCACATCTATTGACATATCACTCAGTGACTATGTACTCAAAGAGATATACAGTGTCTTACAATCTATAGGGATATCGAACAATCTATTCGTGGCTTTTTGTTCCGATATGCACTCAGTCGCGAGCATTTGAGAATACCGCTATTAACTTCAAAAAAAGCAGTACTATTTTGTGATACTTATGAAAACTAGTAAAAAGAAATAGCGCTGTAAGTATGCGCATAAATAAACGGTACAAATTACTGCTAGAATCATTGCATAAAGGATCGATGCATTGTATAGATGAGTTATCTAAGGAACATCAAAAACTGTTACGCAGGCAAAATAGAAAAATTATTCAGATATCTTTTCTCGAATCCATTAGATCGTGTGAAAGGCTTCTAAGTCAAACAGAATACCAAAATCACCCTTACATCGGAAATAGACAAGTTTTCTCAAGAATCGGTAAAACGCGGGTTAATTAACTCAAAAAACGCGGTGAGGTTATTTTAAGTTAATATAGGCATGGGTGAACAAGAATAAAGCGAAGCTAGTTGAAAACACGATATGTTGTGCCAGAACTCTAACTCTTCGGCACTATAACCGCATTTTTGCGTACATATTTGCGAGTACATAGACCATATATTTGCAAATTTCGTAAGAATTAGAGGCACGTTACAACAAAAACAAAATTAAAAAACACATAGCTAAGCAGCTCTATTAAATGGTCATATGAGCCCTTTTAATTACGCTAGCGGGCCCTAGATGCTCCGTCCATAACCTATTTGCTAAATTCGTATAATTTCTTGCCTAAAATGATGCGGACACGGAGAAGGTGCGGACTCACATTCACTTTTTCCTCCCGTTAGCGGATTAAGCTCACTGACAACATACCAGTTTACCGTTTTTCCCCCCCTCTTTCTAAAAACGCCCACAAGGAGATCAAGAAATGGTCAGGTGCTTCGTCCCTTGTCCAATCGAAATGCATCTGTACGGCTCAATGGATAGAAGGGGAGCATAAGCGAGAATTGCGCTAGGGTGCTCTCGAAAGATCTACTGCAGTCCCCTTGACTTGCTCTACCGTCTCAAGATATCGCGAGAAGGAGGAGAACTAAGGCAGGTTAATTGGCCAAGGACGCCCAAGTCCCTAATATTACTGAGAGGCGAGAAGGATAAGGTTGAATTAGCGACGTTCATCAAGACGGAATGGCTTGAACAGATCTTTACGCGTACACGCTGGGTGCGTAACTTCGGAAACCCTATTTTGGGTTTTGCTCCGACGGAGTGGGGATAAGAAGGACGAGGCAGTCTGTTAGAGAACACCTAAGCATCCTGGTTACCATGGCACAGGGGCACACGATTAGCGCTGGAATAGATAGAACTTGACGAGTCCTGGATAATGGTTCGACTATATTAAAACTTGTCAAAAGCAATTCCCATGAGGGACCTAGGTAAACTAGGCCAAAAGGTTGATACCCGACCTCCGGAAAGGTTAGGTAAGAACAGGTGTCCGGCACAATTTTTTTCTTAACGATATTCCAAAAACGCGACCCAAAAAAGACGAAGAATGTTTTTTCCTTGCACAAGTAATCTAAGGTCTGATAGAAATGCTGGCGAAAAGTGGCTTTTTTTCCATATTGATATTAACTTTTAGTGCTGCCAAGACTTTGGGCTTCAAGAATCTATCCTGTTACTTTTAAAATAGTTTTTCGAAAATGGCTTTAAATACCAATCAATGTGGACTTACATTGATAATAGGCTTAATATTGATGAGTTGACTGACTCACCGTCTTTTCGAAATTTGAAGTTCCTGGTAGAGAGTCAGGTTTTTTCAACCCAATGCATCATCCTATCCGTAAATGCAGTGGTTCACATTTCTCAGTTTTTATTTTTAACTCTGACGATAACCCGTACATTTTGTCTACTATAGCAGATACATCCCTTTCGGACTACTATTAACTTTACAATCTTTTTTCGAGTTGTGAACAAGCTCTAAGTAAACTGGCTTAAAAGCATACCCAAATTCTAATTGACTTGTCTCAAACTAACTAAAAATTACGGAATATAAAGCTGATTGATCTCATGTAGCCACTTAGACACACAATGACAAGAAGTTCAAAATCATTCATACTACTCTTTTGCCTGAGCATTCTTATAAATCATATTTCAACTAACGAAGAAACATCATTTTCAGTTTTACGCTTATTAATTGCAGATTATTATTAAAAATTGTTTAAAGTTGGCTATTACACAATGTTATACGCGAGACACTATGTAAGTTTATTTCCGCGACATATAAATCTAAAGCTTATCGCATTTTATATCGTTTGCTTTACTAATTATCAAATTATTGACATTGATACCTTTAAATGTAAATTTTGTGTCACTTAACCCATGCCTCTGATTCTACGCAAGTGGTAGCGTGGCGTATAGCTTCTATAACGTAATTTCATGCGTAGTATACGAGTTGGCACGTGTGATATCGAGATACACAAGAGACTTGATATACGCTACCGACTGAAATCCGTCTCATACTCATAGCGGCATAAGACTGTGTAAGTGATACAAGATAGAAAAGGCGCCTCAGTTTTTTTGAAGGCAAAGGTAGACACTCCTTTAGATTCATCTAATGAACTTTCTGGTTAAAAAATTGCAACCAACAGACTCAAACTCGAAGATCAACAAAAAGTTGCCCGAGCACGGTAAGGGTACTATTGTGTGTTCATTAAGAAGATGCGCGAGACAACAAATCGTGAGTATACCGCAAATATCAGACGACTAACCTGCTCGATATATTTGACCATCTTTTTAATGATCGTCGTGCAGGCAGCAAGGCAAGTTAACTCAAACTAAAAGTCAAACCGTAACGAAAGATTTACTTAATGTTATTGTAAGATAAAAATATAAATGTTGAAATTTTGCGACTCTTGAAACTCTCGCCAAATTATACGCAAAATGCTTCCAATTTAGCCAGGTATTACCGCCTTACTCAAAACAACTACATTAACAATTTTTTTGAGCATAAATTTTGCAGAATGCTTAATTGCGTTAATGTCAGTTGCCTTAGAAAAGGAAATTCGAAGACTGCATCGAAATGCGGTCAAATCAGCTTCTTTGACTTGTATACAGTCAAATAAAAGTAAAGATTATTTTACTTACATTCGCTCGATTGAAAACTGTGACCCCCTTGCTGTGTTCCCTGATGTTCATCCGCCGGACACCTAGATGACCCACTACTAGCAGCAGCAGGAAAGCACCCAACCTTCTCTGTATGTGGGTCCTCATCTGAAATAGGTCATGAGTTTATGAATAAATAAACAAGGAGTACATAATGGGGTAGTAATGATAATGCTGCAACGATACTATAGTTAAAACCACGATTTACATTTTTAGTAGATAATTATGTGTCGAAGGTGGAAAACATTGCGAATATCGTGAAGGACCTTGGAACGCTCTCAGCTGATACTAAATGTCAAGAAAATTGGCCTTATTGCACTCTTCACAAAGAAAACTCAGAACTAATTCAGTATGGTGTCGTGAAACGGCGGCGGCTGCGATGTTTACGGTTGTCAAATATTTGGGTGACGCCATTTATGAAACTCTCAGATGGCATGGCCATTCGCAAACTTTTTTGCCTATACCTTACGCGATCATCTTTTGGATTAATTGCCTTTGGCATAACGGTATTCCCATCTAGGACTGGCATAAATCCTACTAGCATAAAAATGCTACTGTTTCTTGTTCTGTGCTGCGGGATTTTTGTACGCAACAAAGACTACAAAGCGATTACTTGTAAAAGTAATAAACACAAGAAACAACCCCTAAGGAATTCTTCGGTAGACATCGCAGGATGGATGACAGAGATATCCGTGGATAAGAGTTAGCTGACTCATTTGGAAACCCTTGCCTTCAAGATGGCGAGGTTAATTTCTTTCCACATATTACTGCCAATGGCTGCTGTGGTAAAAAAGTCCAGTCGCAACTAACAACTTTTGAAAAATCATTCGTTTTCTGGAAACTCAGCCGCTATGCTTTTTGCCTGTCGCTTGGGGTTCGGTCTTCTGTAAAATTCATTCAATTAAGTCACACCTATGGATATCTTAAATTGTTTCTACCGCAATATATGTAATTATGCATATGGGTCAATACAAAACCTGCCTTATGAGCCTGGCGGCTGCTGCTCCTTCACTGGTGGACTGCATTGCATTGTATTAATAATAGTTAACTATGTGCTGTTGTTCATATCACATGCTATTGTACGGTCAATTGTATTTGCCGAATTATTGCGGTTATGTCATTTTGACTCGTGGGGAGAGTTATCACTATTATCAATATTATTATTATTATGTAAAAATCAATGTTATTTGTCGGATTTTATGGCTATTTATTTCTTTTTTACATTGTTATAGAAAACTTAAATAATCCATGTTTGCGACTCCAGAAAGAAATCTCGCTTCATATTGAAGTAGGTATTAAAACCCTCTGCATTACTGCAGACGAACTCAGGCAGAACCAATGAGAGAACCTCGCTGCAGAGTAGTAGCGTACAGTTGGGTCTGTTATAATAGAAGGTGACTAGAAATATTGGTTAATAAGACGAAAGAGTCAAAGCAAGTTCTTTAATAGCTGAGATTGCCTGCACAGCAGCCGCCCGTAAGACTGCCTTACTTCTTTCTCGGATCATTTCATTTGTGCAACCCTTATGGAACGAGTGTTCCAATGACGTGCTATAGTTGTAATCACACAATGTTATCTACTAAATCACTTTTAAGCCTATCTTTTCTTCGTTTGGAGGAAGTTCCTTCAAGTCTCATCCAAATTTACCTGCTATATTGTAGGAGTAACTCACTCATCTAGGAAGAAGAAGCCTTTCAGAGGCAGATAGCTCAAGGTAATTTTAAAGCACAAAATCCAATTCATCGACTTCACCCAGGTAGAAAGATACTTTGTTCAATATTAAAGTAAGACCTTATTCTGGTTTGCTGCTTTTAGAGAAAAAAATGACATCTTTGTTGGTGCGGTCTTTAGGGTCATCCTGTTCTGTTTGTCAAAGCTCTGGAGCCAAGCTACGTCATAATAAGCTGAGTAGATCTTCAACGTAATCTTCATTTGTGTTGAATCGCTTTTACTTATTCAAAAGTAGTCGACTCATGCTATTTACAGACGCATAGTATCTCTTTTCCTTCCCAGTAGGCGGTAGACTGTCTGTCAGAATACTCCCTCGGTATGAATATTTTAAACATAAAAAAAGCCTTGTACTCGGTCTATTCGTAGCCAGATAAATGTACCAATAATTCAAGCGGACATTGTGGCACTTTCACAGTTAGTATTTTTTAGCACCTCGGATGTACTTGGACGAAATAAAATTATATATCATGACAAATAATGCTTCTACGGTAGAGCTATAATTGCAGAATGCATCAACTTCGATCTTAAGTGAAAAGTGCCTTAGAACTATATTTTGTATGTATACTAATTGTGGTTAATGAATTTCTTGAATTAATATATCTTGAAGTTTAATTCTTCAGAAAATTAAAAACAAGTAAAAATTACAACATTATAGATAGTTTAGTGTCAGATTTAGGTTCTTAGTGATAACTTTGGCTAAATATAAGGTTATAAGTAACATGATGTGCCTTGAACGCTGTCGTGAAGTCCTTCAACTGTTACTTTTTTTAGGTCGACTTAATGAGAAGCTCTTATACAAATAGAACAACAGGTTAAAATAAAAACGATTAGCAAATTTACAAGTATAAATAATATCTCGGCATGCATACGTTATGAGGCTTGAGCACTGTTGATAGGCTGTTCAGTAACATAATATAATCTCTTTTTTACTTCGCGCAGTTTAGAGCAATAATAAGGAAGAACTGTATTAATCAGTTTATTTCAGGCAAGACTTTCCACTTAATTCCTAAGACCTGCGATTAATCTTTATTAAATATATATTAAATTCTATTTAGAAAATTTATTAAGTGCAGAAAATTTATTAAATTTAGAGAATTTATTAAATCCAGAAAATTTATTAAATTCAGAAAATTTATTGAATTTAGAGAATTTACTGAATTCGAAAATTGATTAAATTTAGAG
>MNPL01003227.1:37519-87557 GCA_002081605.1 Tropilaelaps mercedesae
AAAATTGATTAAATTTAGAGAATTTATTAAATTCTATTTAAATTCTATCCAGAGAATTCTAAATTTTCTTTTAAGAGGTTTGTACACATAAATACTATTGTGGAAGTAAACTAGTGTGATTACATTTTAGGTCGTTCAATATGTCAGAACAGTGACTTAAATGGCTAAATCGTCCCGTAATTGTTTTTAACATGCATGCGCCTTTTATAAACGTTTTTAATTTTTTGGCGATTGCGGCCACACAATAAATACAGTGGTGTAATTTCAATGGCGATTTTTTTTCGTTCATTTTACCAGTTTTGTAGGGATCCCTTTCATATGAGCGGAGCACACATGCACCCGCATACACACGGGTACCTGTTGAGCCGCCGGAACAGCTAACAATATGAATCGCCATCGATATATTAACTAGCAATCTCCGATCTTGCAGTCACATACTCATTGAATTTGATAAATTGAGGCTACTGCAAGCTGTTTTTACGCTACCTTCGATTTAGAATATTTCATTATGTCAAGTATTATAAATATTTTCAATTAAAATTTCAGCTTTGGATTAACACGAGTCGAACGAATGACAGTGACAAAGCAAATTTTTTCATTGCGATTCTCAATGCCTAACTATGAATTTTGTCAAGCTTTATACCTAACGACTTAATATTAACTGTAGATTCAAACACGGCCAAACACGACAAGTTGTTCCCGTTTCTATAGCTCCACGGTGAAACTCAAATCTACAAATAACTCAAATTTAGGATATATTTATAGTTTAAAAGGAATTGATAGAGGAATTCGCGTCTCAAATACCTGCAAATTTGTAGAACAATATTTCGTTTCTACTGAATAATGTCGATTTGCCATTTCGTTTTGAAATTATTTGGAACACATTTAAAACAGCTTAATCAATGAATGGAGTAAAGGTGATTATGCCAACTGCATGGTGCTGGAGAAAATGCGCCAATTAGTGCAACCGCCCCGGGCTTTTTTCAATTGACCCTAAATGAAGCTGAAGCTACTTCTGCGAAGAGAGCACACGCCCTTATTGCACATACACTGCATCGAAGCGCGTAGTAGGTTAGTATAACTGAACCAATAGTATAGACAAAGAATTAAATGTGTTTTGTGAGGTACCAGAATACACGAGTTCATGGCCAGTCTAGTGAATGACTGAAAAGATCCCTCTAAAAGCCCTTCTTGTAGGATACTTACGTAATGTTTTCCAAGTGTGCGCCTGGTGCCATATATATTTACCGTATTTGATTCGAATCTGCAACCCACTGCAACAAGAAGTCCTGTGTTTGGAATAACTTATGAAAAAAGAGTAAGCCAAAGTGAACTGCCTGCCTTTGTCCAGCCAGAGGACCGTACTATTGAAAGGGAACGTGTTTCTGAACGTATCTTGCAACATGCAACTGAAGCGGCATAAAGCCACCGTAAGATACGAATTGCTTTTAAACGTCTTTCGATTTCAGATTTTCAGAGGTGTTAAGTCACGGGGTACGTCAGTGAGGAAGAAACCAAACCACATTTGGCCAAGCATTTCAGTCGCATTGTACCTTGCGTAATAGTGCCTCTTTGGATCTAGCTTTTAATCTACAAATCAAAACGGAAAGCTCGTTTAATTCCAGCGAAATACTATGATGAAAATATCTAAGGCATTCCGGAAACAGCAGATTCAGTTGCAAGGCGGAACACCAAAACAGCCGTTTTGATGTTTGACCTTGCAGTGTACTAGTGCAACTCGCAGATCTGAAATGTTTAACACAAGTCCTTTTTAAATGTTGTAAGCTTTAATGGACTTACGAATAATTGTTGAGGTTCGCAAGCAGCACTATTTCTATGAATGGGGATTTGAGTACTGGTAGAGGCTCTAGAAAAAGCTGGCATCACGCTACGTTTTCCGGTTTCTGAGATCCCAGCATTTTAAGCTGAGAAATATTGAAAGTAAATGTTTACACATCGATAACTAAACGCGTTTTTAATCCTAACGTACTCTAGGCTACTGTTAATAGCTTTGACGCGACTTAAATTGTTTTGGATTCAAATAGTAGGCTAGAGACATTGATAAGTAGATAAAGCTACCATGGCGTGACGTTTCTGAGTTTGTTTGTACAAAAGAACTTTGAGCTGGGCAAATAAAGGCTATGTATTGGGGAAAATGTCGAGCAGTTAGCTATTGCAATCAATTGTATTATTGTGACCTCAGTGCTTATAACCGCATAATAATAACGATAATTGTAGTAATAATCGCCATTTTCTTAGTTTCAATTATAATAAAGCTATTTTTTGCCCTTATTCACTATGTGAATCATACAAACAAAAAGTATACCAAGAATATTTTCTTCGGTCAGTCGTACGCACGATGGGCTGACATTAGTGACTCGATAATATTCGAGTCACTAATGATTGCGTTCTGATCAATTTGACGGACTTCAGCACAAATTTCCCGCTGCAGCGAAATGTTTTCTATACTCTTGCTCCTGTCCCTACATTCTTTTGCCCCAGCGGCTTTATTCACTATTCATTGCGTTTTAGTTCATTAGAAGTGGTGATTAGAAACTAGTGGTGCCAGTGGTTTTGCTAAACAAAAGTACTGAAAGGACGAAAATCCAAAAGTCGAATGGTTAGTAGATAAGCAATGTTTTAAAAATGGCCTACATTTTTATCGCTCTAAATCGAATCACATACCGCTCACTCATAACTTTTAATATTTATACGATTTTAGTATTTATAGGACATGCGAAATTCGTCACAACGATTCATTTGCCATACTTAAAGAAAACTGCTAAAGTGGCACATCCAAGAATCATTTAATTACACTGGCTAAGGTAAATATTTCGGCTACTTTCCATAAATTAAATATTATGCGATCAGAAGCAGACTCCCTCCCATAAAAAACGCGGTTAAGTCACCTTAGTGCGATCTCATTGGTCCGTCATGATTTATGACCTTACTATAATATATGCCTATTATAGAAAGTTCCTACATTTCTGCTGTGCTACCTTCACGAACACCGTAAGGTAGATCGTCTGTACTAGTTTTTTATAAACCTATTTGGTTATAGTTCTATGTTAGGTAAAAGTTATAAAAAACTATTACTTACATTAAACTATTAGTTATAAAAACTAATACCTTTCTGTGTGGCTCAACAGCTTATGCTAAGTAGCATTATGGAGAACGAATAATACACGTATATTTACCTAATCTGTATAATCTGTAGAGCACAGCATCGATAAAATTTTGTGAGAATGTGAATGGCTCATACTTTGAAAACTAAGTTAATTCTTGTGGCTACATTAATGGTTAGTCTTTTGCAATTTCTGAACAAAACCGAGCCAAGGCTGGGTAGTGAAAGTCAGCGCTCTCAACAGTCTTTGCATAAGGCTACTATTGTAATATTTGGAAAAAGCCGACTAAAAACGCACAAACCATTTTCCTCGTGATTGCTTTCAGGTATTGGTTGCTCCTTAGGTTGGCGTGCAGAGTGCGATGAACCAGATTTTCCGTGTGCGCTAACTCCTGCAGGGGTATAAATTAATTTGTTGGCAGCTGTTGACAGCCAAAATACTGTATTCAGGGATACCTGAAACAGAAAAACATCATATTTCCGCTTTTAAACTGTGGTTTAAAATATTGATTTATGCAAGTCATTAACCACTCATGATATTAGATTTCTTGTCTTGACAAATATCCCTTTTCAATTAAGTATTTAAAGAATACAAAATAGAAGTGAAACGAACTCAGCGTTAAATATTCACGAATAAATAAAGTGTTAAGCTAAAACAAGGTAGCATACAATAAAATATATACTCTAACCAGTTTAGCATCGTAGTCATCTGGGATTTGTACGAACTGGAATGCCATGTTTGTTCGATGAATTGGACCCAACGAGATCACGTCCTGAAAATTATGTGCAATGAATGTTATTTAGTTGAATGGTTCTTCACATTCAATCGTATATGGTATGCCAAGGTATTGCTCTATAATGAATTTAAGAAGTTTTATTACACGTTTTTTTTCTATTGTATACCAAATCTCTATAGTCGTACTATGAAGAATTTTCGCTTGCAGTAAATTACACATTCCCTTCATAAAATATCCCGTGAGTCTCCCAATGTACCCATAAAGTTATCAACTAGTGTGGACTGAGTCTTGCCATTGTTTTTTTATAGATCATAACTGTCTAAATTCCCGCAAAAAATTATAAGCATGAATAATGCATACTCATCATTTTACTTAATTTCTTGAATTTCCTGAAGAATCCTGAAAAACAGGATATCAAGAATTCGGCAATAATAGTACAGGCCTTCACACAGAAAGGCTTTATGAAGATGTATGTCTAAACAATTTTCATTCTAAACTGGCTGGAACCGATACAGATATCTTCTGATTCAAAAATTGTTTGCCCAACTCAATTGAAGTATGGCATGTGAAGTTGAACTCTTTAGTGTGAATCCTTTTAGGCTAAACTAACCTACCTAGAGAGGCCAGTGAGGTTACACACTGATGTTAACCGCGTGGTATCTCTTGCAGCCAAGAGCGCATCGCGCACAAACGCCAAAGTGGGAACGTCGTGGTAAAAGATGACGGAATAGAGCTTTTGATGGAACCCATGAACGGCAAATCTCGTAATGACGCGTCGGTTTGATCGATTAGCTCCTCGACAGATAGTAGTTCATTGCATCGGTAGTAAGGGAACCGGGATTGATCGCAGAGAACAGTCTTTTCCGCGTTGCGTGAATTTATTGTAGGAGAACCTCCTGGAAGATCAAAGCGCTCCTAAGCCCTTTGATGAGTTGAAGTATGTTGTCAAGGAAACCTGTGTCCTAGAGTGCTAGCCCGTGGTGGCATACCCAGAACTGTCTGAGCCGAATGTTACCTATGCCTTTTGTAGGCTTGGAGCGAACGAACCATGGAGTTTCACCATCTAGCAAATTTTGAGCAATGACTTCTTTATGCAAGTTCTTGATTTGTTTCTCGCCATTGTCAAATATTTTGCCAGAGCCTAGGCGGTCATTTTTAACGACCCTCTGTATAGCCATCCTTCTGGATGCGCGGAATACTTTCAGCATTTTTCTCTCTCTCATTCCGAATACTCTCAAAACTAACAAAGCCCCCCCTCCACTTTCTCCAGGTCGTCGCAGACTATTTCAGGAGTGGAGCACTGGACATTGACGGTTTTGAAATAAATATGACCGTCGGAGTTTCTCACGGGCCAGTCCTGTGATAAAGCTGTCATCTTCTTTTGTCCCTGCCCTCTGAGCCACATGATTAGTTTATTTACCTGCTATTTGTTTTTGCTCTTAGGTTGAAAAGACCAGCATTATCGTTTTGTATGAAAATTAAGAACAATAAATTCTTTGAAAACAGTAGATCCAATCATGAGTCTTTTTGGTGAACTACTTACTCAAAGTAGTAAAAAAGGTACTGGCGTCAATCCTTAGCAGGATCTTAGTTCCATGAACTTTACCCCAGCGAACAAACTTGGTTTTCATAGCGCGCGTTCGACAGTGCTAAATATTGTGTTAAATGTAAATAATTGATTGTCTCGAAATCAATCAATTTTGTTTCGGTGTTTTCTCGCATGTGTCAGCTGCATTTAATTGTCTACGATATTTGTTCTATTTACAATTGCTCGATGTCTTAGTTACAATCCTACCTTAGTTGGATTGGACATTGAACAAAGAACAGGCGGTTAAGGCTATTACTGCCAGACAAAGGAGTATTATGCCTTTACGCAGTCATTTCGAACGACATTCTTGCGGCAATCCTCATTTTACGTCCTAGAGACACTGTGGAAGGCATTGTCCGTGACTTTAACCTCCTTTGATTAATCAAAATGTGTTCAATAGATATTCAATTCTTACAGACCTTTATTAACGCTATAGGTAAGCAAATTATAAATTACACGCACTGTTCCTATTATCATAATATCATTGAAGGTATTATATTTGGTCGCATTGACATACTTAAGGCTTTCGGCATAACGAGAGAGCTATAGTGGCTGACAGGTAACTAAATCTAAATCTGACTTATGTGTTCATAACATGCAACTAAATGCATACACGCTTACATCTGCCGATATACAAATGGAAACATATTTGTAAAGAATGCGGCAGAATAAAAACGATCAAAGTATTGCATAACGGAAAGGAATCTAAATTTATGAATCCGGTTAAAATGAAAGTTACAGCACAAGCTAAACAAAAAAGATATTTTTAGGCTTTTTGAATTTGTAATATATACGTAAAATAATGGATAGGGGTGGGGGTGTTTCGTGGACCGGCGAATTTATATATTTGGTCCCATCGAAACCTGCACACAGCATAGCCTTACAGGATCCGTTTTCCCGAGTTCTTTTGGTGGACGGTAACGTAAGTCCATAAAGGACCATAAAGGACATAAAGGAGGTACGGCGTCATATAAGTTAGATAACTTATATGACGCCGTACCTACGCAATCTTAACCTTCGCCATTAATGAATGCAAAAGCGCTTATCCCCAAGAACTGACTTTACAGACTTGGAATAGTTTAAACGGATGTATTTGAAGCTGAGATACTTGCTAACTCAGCAGCGAAATAAAGTAATAATTTGATAGACTACCAAAAATACGTGCAAGTTAAAAATTCATATCGAAGCTATCTAAATGCATTAACTTTAAAATACTCTTGAAAATGAATAGGAAAAATGTAACAAATTGTAAACGCTACTGAATTAAACGGAATGCCGTTTTAGCTCGACTTTGCAGTCATTGTACAATACATTTTACACAATATCACTTTATCGAACACAGCGAGACCATAAACACTGTCAAAGAGGTACATGTGCGTTAGCGTGGTGTATGGATTTATTTACAGCTAATGCACATTTAATGCTGATTTCAGTCGAGTAAGGTATCAATCGAAGCTAAGCAGCTAATTCTAATAAACTTACCTCCGATTTGAGTTTGGCGTAATGAGGAGGTTCAATCTTCTTATGATTGACGTATACGCCATTTACTGAATCTAAATCACGGACAGTCCATCCGCCTCCTGGACCTCGACGGAACTCCGCATGCCTACATCGAAAAGGATGAGAAATAGATTGTTATTAAAAACAACGTGTTTAAAAAAAGTTAATTTTTGAAAAGCAGCTTGCAAGTAAATAAACAGGCGGATTCCCTAGCATTTTATAGGCTCTAAACCCTACTCAGACATATGACTCTGTTTAAATATCAACGCGTTTTCTTCAACAATCGTACCTTGACATGTCCCCCAAAGAACATATTTTCTCGTGATCTATCTACGTCGAGGCTAAGGAACCTGTTGTGTGAGACATTATAGTAATGAAACTATGATTTATAGCTAATACGGGACTATGTGAAGGTTTTCTTTGATAAATGGTTTAAAAGTGAAGTAAGATTTCGGCATTAATATTAAAAAAAGCCTCGACAGTAGCATTAGAAAAAAATTTAGTTTGCAGAATGGGTTAAGCGAAAAACATGAAACATTTTGAAGTCGAATGAATAGTTCTACCGACCAAGTTTAAAACTAAAATGGTTATTCTATGAAATGTGTTTGAAAAAAGCTAGTCAGGATCTCTAATATGGTGACTAGTAATGTTAATCTGAGTTTACCGGCGAGTGCACAAAGAAATTGTTTTCAAAAAATTTTTACAATATTTATCATATTCCAGCCGAGAAAACCCGAGAAAGCATATTGTAAGCAATTCTTAATTCATGATCTATCAGGCGATTTTACTTTTATTAAAAAAAAGCTTTGACACAGTGACGTAAATATAAGTGTTTTTAAATGACCCTCAGCTAAGTCATATTTTATGTGTTTCAAAAAATTTGCATATATTTGAAGACTATGTGTTCGTTAAATCAGATTATTTCTTACCTTATATGTTTCCGTAAACTATTGATTTATCAATAAAAACAAAAATCTGTTTCAAAAAAATGTAATGACCAAAGTATCGAACTTTAGGAGTCCACATATACTCGAATTATAAGAGGTGTACGAGGCACTTCGGGGTTTTGCTCTCGGAGAAGCTCTCCACCACGCAATACGATCATCTTGAGTTGAGAGAAGAGGTGACCTTGCGGATTTAGAAAAGCAAAATATCGAATTTTGATGTAAACCACTCATAACAAAACAAAAAAATTTTGCCCTGTTATGCAGTAGAGGAAATCGAATGAGTTAAAGTCGTCCTTTTAAACATACGTTGTTTCGAATATTAAAAGACAAAGAATAGCCCAATAATGTGCATAAAGCCATAATTCTGCCAGTGTACGAATTTACTTTTGGATTTGTAATAGGTGCCTCTACAGTTTAACATTAGATCGTCCACTGGGATTTATCTTCGCGCTTTTGTAATTTTCTAATTTAAGGACAAATACATGAGTTGTTTAGGACCTAGCAGTTTCATAAAAACGAGGTACAACGCTATGGATAAAATAAATTATGAAATTTTCATATTTCAGAAAGAATAAACAATTGCCGTTTAGAATTTAGAAAATAAAAATTGCGGGAAGCTCAAAAGAGAACATTTCGACTCCAACGGCATATAAGTTAGCTACACAATCTTGCGTCCCAGCAGCAGTACCTTGCGTCCATATCCCATGGAGGCCACTGTTAACTACAAAGCCAGTAATCATAATAATAAAAATATATCACAACTTAAACCCATTAGAATCGGAATTGTATGCATTTTCTAAATAATCATATCATTAAATCTAACATTTTTCTATGTTAATATATTTAAAATAACAATAGTCCAACAAAACAAAAACAAATTTTGGCAATCTACTTCTTTATTCTATCTTAAATATAAACGTATTACTACCCAATGTCCTCAATTGTACGTCTAAATGTTAGCTAAATTACATTTATTTATAACATCTTTAATTATCATTAGATACTTTCCAGACCTCGTCTTTCATACGATGATAAAAAAGCAAATTTTCATAGAAATCTAATGTTAGACCAAAAAATCTTCTAAAACTTACACAAAAATGTGCAAAGTTATATACCAGTAGATATATATATATATATATATATATATATATAAACGTTTTAATCACCTCTAGAGCCTACCTTGCATCTGAATTCTTAAAATAATGTTTATTTAAAAATCAAATCAAATTATTAAAAATGATTTGCTTCAGTTTCATTAAAATTTGTTAAGTTTCCGACTCTTATGTTGCCATGAATACTCGTCTTATTTTATCGTAAAACCCTCATTCAGATTTCAAATTAGTATCAATTATTATTACCTCAAAATGAGATATAAGATTTTGCAGTTTCAATAAGTTACCACTTTTTCAGGGAATCCTGATATCTTGGACTCATGATTGAACCCAAGATTCTTGAATCATCGCAATAGGCAATTTTTTCATAACTTCGCTTCAGCTATGAAAGAAATGTCTATGAGACATTCGGTATAAAACTTGAAATTTTATACTACAATTGAAAGCAATCTATCAAGTATAGATTGCTAGAATTGTATGTGGATTGCCAAAACGGTATATAACTATTGTGAAATATTCTAAATATAATCGTGCAAACAAATTAAATCGATATTCAGTGGTTCCCTTAAAATTGAGATTACCACGCTTGTCAACCTAATACGATGGGTATCGGAGATCTTCTCTTTTATTATAAAGCTCTTTTTTTTTAATGTTCCGGGCGTTTTGAAAAGTAATTGGCGATTTTGATCATCAAATTAGGACGGGACAAGCACCTTCCAGGAAGTACATCCAAGGTCTCTTCCATCGGCGGACCAAATGTTTGTTTTCCTCGATGCAAAACATGCAACGTACGAAAAGTGCGCTCTTCCCTAGCGTGTAAATATATTAAAAGGGGGATTGGAATTATGCATCAAAATCATAAGGTTCTGGCTCGATTCTAAATGATCTTACACTAAATCTCTACATTTTTAGAATTATGATATAATCTGAAATTCTAATAGTATAGCGCCATACCATTGACTAGTTTCTAAGAGCCCTTCTCTAATCAAAAGTCAATGGATTATTCACTTAAATCCATATATTAATATAACAGGTAGTCTGCTAAATTGCTCACTACTTCTAGAGCTCATAATTAACGTTTATTTGAACGACAACATCAGCCATTGCGAGCTTTGTTTTCGAAGAGGCGGGTTTGAAAGGGCAAAATTATATATTTCTCGCACTACAGCTGCGCATGACAAGCAGTCGTAACAAATTTGTTGAATGATATAAAGTAAACTTTTATATCGATTCTGCATTCGTCGCTCTTAGTAGTATCGAAACTTTACGACTCGTCAACCCCGAAAAGAACTACAAATTACAAATTGAACTATACTCATTGTGACTGTGTCAGTTTTAGGTTTGCATCTATTCGCACCTTACTTCAAGCAATTCTCATTACACAGAGCTAAGCGTACTAAAAGTATGTGCCATAGTCAGGATTTAAACAAGTAACGAGTGGATTGCTATAAGACATTTAGGTATTGGTCTAGGCAGCTATATAGCTGGCTATAAAGTTACCAATTGCCATAGTAAAAACACAGGAATAAAAAACATCCCTGGAAGAATCACCCCGTGCTAAACTGAACTATTGTTCGAAATTGAGAAAACTATATTTCATCAACTTTAATTAAGCTCTCTTGGGCAACCCTGCGCTAATAATTGGCTGATATTTGTGAAAGAAAACGTGTCAAAAGTGCGTACATTTACACAAAGCTTTACGAGTCTATTTTCAATATGTGGTATCCAAACCTGACATTCCTTAGGAAAACGAGATTTTGCACTACTCGAGCTCACGCAAAAAAATGAATAAAAAAAGTTATGCAATGCAGGCCCTTCTTAAGAACCTGGCTAATAAGTGGAATAAAAATTATAAATTTCAAATGTCCGTCGTAATTAAAAAAAAAAGAGCAACTTTTAAGTGGAACAAAGTCCACAAAAAAATCAGTTTTGATGCTAAAAGATATTATGCGTTTTCAGTGTACGTAGAACTTTTAGTTATAGTGAAGAATTGTACTAAATGAAAAAGGGGTAACAAAAGTGCATAACGCAACTTTGAAAATAACAACTTAAAGTAGTTTTCAAATCTCCAGTTGTTAAATCTTTGTGGTATACATTCGGGCAAAAATCACTGACATGTTATGCCAAACATTTTTAGCACAATATTTTGGAATTTATTTTTAGGCAGTTTTATTTCTGACCGAAATGGTCGGAATTTCCGTACCTTGGTACCACAAGAAACCACGAGTGGGTTTACTTGTATGTCAATCGCAATCGTTCTTCTTCTATCAGTCAGTAATCGTAAGTGAAAATTGTTGGAAAAGTTTCAGAAAGAGCAACAGCATCAATTAGTGCCCGTTAAGTTTTTATACTTTGCTTTTCCGCTTTGTTTACGTTCACATATTAAATCATTTTCTTTGTAGCACATGAGAGTTATTTCAACGCAAGGTTGGTCCGCTATGCTAATGATTCATTGGTAACTCATTTGTCCCCTGCTTCTGGACTCGTGGTACTTCCATACAGCGATATAAGGAGGTATTGAAAAAACTACACGACAATGACCACGATTTTGAGAAACAATGGGAGTTCCTAAGAAGTAGCACCTAAAAATGAAGCATTGCATGTTAGGAAAAGATAGACGTATGCGACAGCGAGCTTCAAAAATAAACTGCAGTCGACGATTAAAAACCCTAGTAGTCGATCGAACAAAAAAAACAACGTTGAAGAACACTTAAAATAGTTTAGATTCACAGAATTTTTGTAGAAATTGTATGGAGTCACGCAAATCTAGTTAAATACTTAAGACAACACTTGGCCTAAGTGCCCCGTTATGGATCAAATTTCACTAGCTGTAATGTATAGCCCATACTGTTTCATCTACAAATGCTTGCATCTATACGGTAGGACACGAAAGAAAAGCAATCACATTTAGGACTTCCGCAAATCATAATCTATCTACAAAAAAAATCTAACACCGTATCGCGCCTCTCGTAGTTAAAAGGAGTTTAATTATTGGTAGCTGAAGTGGAAGAACGTGCTGATCCAAGAACAAATGTACTAGCTGGATGACAATTTGAACCAATATCGTAATTGAAAAAAAATATTGCTCAAGGAAATATGACGGGTAAAAATAGAAAAATGAGCGATTTTCTAAGTGAAATTAGAACCTTGATGATGCTACTTCACTAAGCTATTTATGGATCGATCCTTCGCCGCGACTGAAAGATATTCAGTTAGTAGCAAATACGAAGAATTCGCACAGCACATACTCCAAAACACACGTTACCGTAGGTGTTACCGTGGTCAGAAATCCATTATACCAGTCTAATTAATATTATCGCTTTTTCCGGTAGTCACTTGAAAAAAAATCGCGCTCTCCCATTACAATGCACCAAAGAACAATTATCTTTTAAGGCACCGATCTGCAAAACTACACATTTTGAACAGCATTTTTGATTTACTGACCTTCTAGACACTATAACAGAGTGTATCGATACGGAGCAGTTGCCTGATCGTCCAAGGATTTCCTCATCTAACTTCAATGGTATCTCTCGTGTTGATTCAGCTCGCATTAGCAGGCAATGAGCTGTCACTGCCGCAGCCATCGTTTTGCACAAACGAGCAGTTATTAAATCGTCAGAGAGAGTCAGCCCCTCAGCCGTTCAGAGGCCTCTCATTAATTTTGTCGATTTGTTACATCTACTAATACAACACCACAGAATCACATTAGCATAAACGGCAACGCAGTCATCCGGCATCTACAAACTACCGCCCTCCAACGCAATCAATCTAGATACAAGCGCTTTGATCCTGATGGTGTCCTCGTTTTTCGTCTCGTGCTGCTGCATACTGCGGGTACTGCAGGAAAGGTGACTGATAGCGTACGTTGATAACCACGAATTTCACCTGAGTTGGCAGCCTTATTGCTTTTCCACTTTACCTTCAGATCGATAATTGTCCTGTAGCCGTTGAATGTGTTCTTTAGTTATATATGTTAGGTGCATTGCGCGGACCGAAATAGTTTTCGCATCTACTAATAGCTACTAATAGAAATAATTAAAAAAACAAGTATAGAAGACATTTCTGTTCCTGTATTAACATGAGTGACTTTGTACTATATTTAGAGCTGATCATCAAGCTGATTTTAGTTTGCCTATTGAAATTAATAAGTTCAAGAAGCATATAACTAAGAATTTCCCATTTTCAATGCACTTAAACCATTCGCATTTTCCGCGAAGACTTATTATACACTTACAAACTGGCAGAAAACTACTCGTACTTTTTTTCGGTATAATTATCAAAGTTGATTCTATAATAATCCAAAGCAGTTTAGACGCAATTAACCGGTTTAAGGGAGAGACAATCTTTGTAAGGTATCCCTTGCCACTGTTTTGAACTTTAACCATGCGTCACGTCCACAAATCCATTAATTCGGCAGCTTGTAGCTTTGTCTTTCCTGTAACGGTGTTAGAATTTTCCACATATTACGGTGCTGCCAAAAGACTTGCGTTGTTTATCTGTCCGTACACGAAAAATGTGATACAATGCTTGCTTTCGCCTTTAATCTAGCAGTATCCTCATTTTCAAATTCTGCACTCAGAATTTATAATCGATTCTTCCTGGAAAAGCGGCTTCATTTTTATAGCGATTACGCTGAGCCAATTTTGATGCCAGTCTTCCTGGGTTCTTTATACTTGTGTAGATGCATTGACTTTCAGCCTGTTTATAGTTTTCTCCTTGAGCTTTAATGACCAGCTGTTACAAGAATAACCATTGCTCCATTTTTTTCGTATTCCTCAATGATCACTTCGACACATTTTTTTATTTAACAACGCTCGGCACTTGCTCCCAATAATTTCAAATGATCTCTTCAATATCACAGACGGAATCCCATATATCGCAAGTGTATTGTTCCCGCCCAACTTAATTGCTTGCACCGCAACTTGGGTAGACTATGGGACGAAGAGATTATTAGACACAAAAACTGTATGGTGGAAGCAGCCTCTTCCGCTTTTTTCAGTTCAAAGCGGGGATGTATGCTCAACATGCACCAGTAGAAACAAGGATAGGGCGTCAAAGACTTTCTTCTTTGTTAGTGACAGCATATTTTTTAGAGCCCAGGCAGCAAATCACGCGTAGATGCCTATAAAACAAGTTCAAGAAGTAGTTGAGCAAAAAGAGCAGTAGAAGCGGTAAACTAACAGTCGGGAGGTACTTGCCAGCTCTTGTCTATAGTAACAGATCAGCACGAGCATATTTCGCGCTAAATGTAGAAAGCTAGCATGCTGCTTTGAAAGGGAGTCGAGCTGGACCTGTCGCCAGTTAGAAGTGTATTTGTTTTCAACGATTTTCGATGGTTGAGCTGAATGCCGTGGTTCTATGTGCGTATGGTGGGTGTCTATATTTGCGTGTTGGTTTCTCCTAAAATTGCGGAAAGTGAATACAATAATAATCAGAATCCTGCGGCATACTCTTTTAAAAGAGGTTTTTGACAGGTGCACAAGAAATATTCTTCTCAGTAACGTTTCAGTATTGTTTTTAAAATACCGAGTTAATATGTGTGATAAATATAGTTAAATGGGTACAGTTAACTCAAACAATTCAGTCAAACCACGGCCTGCCTTCGTTTATAATTGGGTATTGGTGCACTTTGTTCGAGCATTAAAATATAACATTATTCAAATATTATTTATATACCTATTAAATTATTGTTATCTTCATGAATTGTCGATCAACAGCTGCGCTACCAGAATTACATGTACTAAATATTTAATACGTGTGTTTTGTATTGTACCATGTGGTGTAGTAAAAATGAAGTTTAACAACTTTGCAAGTCAAACAGCTCAAATTAGGGCTCTAATGATGCAAAACACAGTGCATAACAAGACATTATTTTTCAGTGGTGCCAAGCGGACCTATTTTGCGTGGAACGTATATCTGATGGACATTTTTGTGTAGATAAAACAAAATCTATTTTTCCGCAGTTCTTTCATCCTTATGGTAATCGCACTTAAATATTTCTGAATTAGTCTGAGATGCTAATTAAAACTAAAACATTTTCTATAAAAACGTGTTGGCACAGTTTGAACAACTTCCTCAAGTCTTGAAATCTAAAGTCCACTTAATTTCCAATTTTTAAATGGCACGATCCATTCAATGTTGGGAACCCGCTAAGGCTTCAGCATGTAAATGTCTATCGTTTCGAAACGAAAAAAATTAATTGATTTAACGAATATACTATCATAGTAATCTCCACCAGCGACCCGTGCAATTTCAGTTATCCTCAATTTCAACGTTCTGTATCTACTGCTATTATAACGTAATATTTTTTAGAACTTTTATCGTTGAAACATTATATCCTGAATAAGCCAGAATTTTAAAAGTCCTTCTAAAATTGAAGGTCAATGTTTATATTTGCGTTTATAATCCCGGTGCTGATCATCTTCATAGATTGCATGAAAATAACGGCCTAGACACATTTTAAAATACAATTTAAAGTATGCAAAGAGACGTACTCCGTCGTATGTTTATGATGTGAAAAAATAATAGTGAGGAAGTAAAAAATGTTGCGAATTGCGAAAAAAATTATCTAACGTTTCTAAGTATATCCCTACTTAATAAGTTCAGAGTTTCATAGTATAATATCGTAACGACACCGACTTTTTTGCATTTATATTTGGGCACTTTGGCTAAAAAAAGGTACAATTCATTACCTCATTCTTCTAATGAGTAGCTGAAAGGTGTATGAATCTTGTCTATAACATTTCTAAAATGGACAGTGATACTCAATCAGTATGTCCTGCTGAAATGATTATTTCTATGTAATTTTAATCGCATATAATTTTCCCAAATTTTTGTCTTACATATAGTACTCAACATTTGAGCTACCACGTACAAGTAGCAGTTTATTAAGCTTGCGGGGTTCCTTTTCATTTTTTCAAGCATCACATCACTGGATAAAGGACATTCGGATGAAAACGGATTAGAACGAAGGATTATGCATTAAGGTGCAAAACAACCAGTAAGAAGCCAGACTTGTCGTTTTACGATTCGTCATTATTCATTTGAATGGAACGCCGAATTGCGCTGAATTGTCTTACTGCGCATCTGTCTTGCCGCATTTGTAGAGGATACCTCATCGAAGCCACAACAGTAACTGAATGCTTGCATACATGTAAGAGACGGTTCTATTCCACATTTGTTTGCTGAAATGTATACTTTTGCATCAATATAAGAGAAGGGAAAAAAGAAAGAAAAAAGCTTGAATTATTTGACCTTGGTAGTTGCTTTAACCCTTCTTACACGAGTTCAGTTCGCTTCAGTTCGCTCAATCCAATGGTTCTGATAACTACATACGGTTAAATACTAGATTTCATTGTAAGACAATAAAGTAGTTAAAAGGAAAGTGAACTTAGGTAGTTTGATCGTATAAAAGCAACTCTAATACATTGCGCGTAAATCGAATCCAAATTCATATTTGAAAGCTAAAGATTTGTTTAAATATATATTTTACAAGCGAATCTGTGAGCTGACAATTATTGTGCATCTATTAGTATGTGAACCCTACTAAATAAGTGGAAAATTAAATAAGAAAATCTTTTAGGTAGGTGACGAGCAACTTCACTGGTGCGTTTCTCTGCGTTTCTTGCCTCGTGTCATTTACAGCTAGGTTCTCAAAGTATTTTTGCCCAAAAATATCTAAAACATTTTCAGGGCTAATTATGACCAAAGATTTAACGTTTAGTGTACTCCTATTGCATTTCTTCATAAGACATATCTCATAAATTTAAACGTGTAACCCAAAAATGTTTGAAAGTTCTTCATTATATAAATAATGAACGCAAATAAATAATCATAATAACAATATTAGTAATATTAATAATAAAAACATTTTAAAATATCATCATCATTGCGCTATCCAATTGTGCTTATTTATGGCTAAGATTTTATATGCATTTTGCTTTTACATTGGACATGCCAGTTGTGCCGGTGATATAGAAATGGTGAGTAGCTGCTTCGCCTCTTACCGCATCAGAATCAATATATGAGAGTCTATAACTGCAGAACAAGCCATTTGCGGTATTATAACTTGTCTTCGATGGTGAGAAGACAGACAAAGGTAGTGAGTAAAACTCGTCGCTACAATGAGATTGAATAATGAAAAAATCTTCAACTTCTGTTTAAAATAAATTCTTCTAATGGTTATTCTAACTTCAATAATAATGCCTTATTTATCGTCACATTGTATGAGTTTTTATCTTTAAATTTATCATCCTCTTTAATGAGATGCTAATAGGTTTGTTTTAATATTCATATTTTAACGCTTCTCCAGGATCTAGTTATAAATAGTTAATATAGTTTATAAGCCTCATTATTGCGCATATGTGATTGTGCCTGACACTGGTTGACTATTCTTCCAACGAATAATACGATTGTTTAAAACAACTCGTATCGTAAAAAGTAATTTCCAAGGGGAATATTCTTAAAAGTGAGTAAACTCAATTAAAGAAACTTGCAAGTATGATGCTGCTTCGATTCCTGTCTTCTGCTGAAGTCGAACGGAAGGAGATGTGATTTCAAGTCCCCAGTGTGATCATTATGTCATCTTGCTGAACGATAAAGTCATAAGATGATTATTGTGTATGGAATTTCAAATCCTATCTTACAACTGTTCTATTTTTATCCTTAATTCGTCTTGTGCTGCTTGAAACAGTTTGTAAAAGTTGTCTAGTAAAGCACCTCGAGGAGCGAAATACGTGTCCACAATGCGAAACTTTGATCCACCAAAGTCATCCTTTAAACTACGTTGCTTACGACAGAACAATGCAGGATGTCGTGTATCGTCTTGTACCCGAGTTGCAAAAAAGTGAGTTTAACAATCGTTATTCAGTAGTTTGTTGTTTTTTAACTAGCGGATTTTTTCTGTTTTAAGCTTAGAAGTACTTATTCACATGACTGGGAGCAATTCTGACTATAAAAAGTCTGTGCCGGCAGCAGATGTTAAACGAGAGACCAATGGCACATTGTTACTTTTCCAGAAGCTGCTTTCACATTTTTGCAGCAGAGCCTATATAGTGCTATAAATGTAGCCATGCGTTCAAGCATCGTTGCATAGAATTTATGTATGGCTAGGCAGATTACCGCAAATTAACTATATATTATTTTTATACAAATATTTTTGTACAAAAAGAAAGCTCCTTGTCAGAGATTTTTTCATATATCGAAAAGTATCACATATTTAGCTTGCCTATGTGGAACTTTACAATATTTTTACTTTTCGCTTGCTTTCGTATTTCCGTTCAGGATTAGCGTACACCAATTTAATACATTCTTAATATTCTACATTTTTTAAAAATGTTAATGTTACTATTGAACAACTATTACAGAGGAGCTTAAGCGCGAATGGGAATTCTATGCAAGTCGAGGCCTTACATTTCCCCGGACTTTGCCACCCAATTTGCAAGCGTTGCTCAAAGATGTTCAACACCACCATTCTGCAGTAAGTATATATCTAAATATTTTTTAGGGCTGACCATCAGCTAACATTTAATGTCTACGGTAGCAGTTCTTGCACTGCTTCATAAAACGAACCCTATATAAATATAAATGTGCACCGGCGGGGATCGAACCCTTGCACCTACGTTTCTCCTCCGGTGGCAAGGCCAAGTCACCGAGCTCGACAGCAAGTTTACATCTAAGTGGCATGAAGCATAAATCGAAAATATAAAGGTAATCCAGTGTTTACTGATCAACAATAAAAGAATATTTTGATGTGACTTCATTAATTATAATAGCTGACTGTAAAATAGAATCAAAATATTCAGTATACAGGTATGCACAATGATGCTTTTCTGGTCTCAAGATTAGTGTAACTTCAATGGCGTTTGTCGTCAACTCATTGTAGATTGCACCTGATACACCTGGTATAATCATGCTTCATACGTTTTTAAGATTCATTTGTGGGATTTTCTACATTGATATTTTCAGATCGCGCTTCCACTGGCTTAAATACAAACATCAATCGAAAGGGTGGTAGGGTGGGCTGGCACAGTTAATTTACAAAAAACTTGGTTTAGAGTGCGAAGTTGGCCGCCAGTTTTCAACAAAGACAAAAAAAAACAATTTCAAAGATCGTTACACTCCAGTCAGGCACTCTAAGCCCAAGATCTGCACGACCCACGACTTTTGGAGTGCGTATGTGAAGTCTTGTCTTTCCATACGAATCGTTATATGAGACTCGGGCCATAATCCATCTGATAGCTAGCTTGGTTCCGTTAAGCCTATATTCTTCATGTGAGGATTATCATGAGAGGAGGTGATTTTGCTAATTCTGTGTTTTCAGAGAAAAATGTAGATGCTTTCTTTTTATTATGACTGCTGATATGCAAGCGCAATTATTACTATTTTTTATGTTAACATATCTGCGAAATATAGAATGAGAAAAAGTAGACTGGCTACATCTCTTTCGATTTTTGATCATCTTTGTGAAAATCGGGGAAGTGTTTAATAAGCAGCTTATAATTAGTCTCAAATAGCCAAATACAATCACCGAACTAGTTGAAAAAGTTCCGTTTTGCTAAGCGCCGTTGCATACTAATAGTTGTCGTTGCCACTATAGTCATTCTTTAAAATGGGTGCCGTGTTTTCATGAACGTGTCTAAGATGTTTGCTTTCACCCAAAACCAGCGTTGCAGTTATAGATGTTCTTGTGGTTTTCACTGTACGTTTCAGAAGAGTAAGGCCGATGGCTGTGGAACCGACGGTGTCACATTATGTGCTAATGGTTCTAGAGCGTTCGCTAGTGGGCGAGACAGTATCGGAGGGACGAACGCGGACGATGAGAATCAAACCACAAATCATGGTGACTGCCACCGAATGGATGAACAGGTACAGCAAAAATCGAAAAACAAAGTAAGCCTAGATTTGCAAGGTCGATTCTTTCATCTCACGCTATTGATAACGCAAATCAGATTCCATTGGTATATTCGTAATTTTCCTTACAAACAATCGGAGATAGTGAAATAGCTAATTGATTCAATTATAACAACAAGTAATATATACTACAATCAATAGATCAGATTTTGGCGTTTCTTAAAGACATTTAAAAATGCTTAATACATCCAGCAGTAACAAAAGTTAGTACATCTTTTGGTTTTTGTGATGCCTAAACTAACTTTGGTTACTCCATGGGTAGTAAGCCAAAAAAACTAGCTGATTCTAACAGACTTGCAATTGTCAAACGCTGCAAAGAAATAATTCAACGTTTACTTCCCAAATCTGAAAGTTTGTGGGTTTGCTTAGGCTATGTTGCATCTAAATGGAGACTACATATTTCTATTTCAAGTTTTTTTTCAAACTGTGATAGTTAGTTTAATATTAGTATATATAGTATTAACGAGCTATATTACGAATTTGTTTTTTATAAACAAGCCAGCAAATCATATTTATATTTTATGATAACTCTGAAAAACGAGTTTTTGCTTATAATTACGAGTTGTGGCAAACAATCAATATTCTGAACTTGTTTCATAAAGGTAGAATGGCAGTTAGTCTTGAGATTCCGAAATGCGTAGCTCTTGTATGCTAATCCTTGTCTTTTACAGAAATACGTAACGTTAAGAAAGGGGACAGGGTGGCTTGAACGAGACTTTCTATAGGGGCCTTTAACTAACTTAGGCATATCTCTTATTGTAAATTATTGGCATTGAAAAGCCCTAATGAAATTACTTAGCTGTCATCTTATGCCAATATTGTCTTACCACCATTGTTAATTCAAATTCGCCTGAATTTAGCCATATTTAGATAGTCAATGACAGTGTTATTTTCACAACATCTCAAAAAAAAATAGATGTAAAGATTTTGCGACTACGAGCGCAACTTTTTTGTAAAAGGCAAAAGCTATACAATCTAAAGTAAAACCGTGTTGACTTAGCAATTAGGAGTTTTTGGAAGTTACGCCAGTGTTTTCCACAAAGCTCTTTTTCCATTTCAATATAGTTGCCTCCCCAAAATTTGTGTTTACAGTCGTTTTTGTTCTTAATATATTCTTATATATTATTATTATTATATGTTCTTATTAATCACAGGCTCCGATTTAGTTTGCTTGTCAGGCTTTTGCTGCTAACGCCGCTCTGGATGTTGCTGAAACTACCAACAGTAGTGCTAAAGCAGCTAGCAAAAATTGTTATATGCAGACTAAAATAAATGGAGGCCAGGAAAAATCGGCCCCGGTCGTTTGAAGTTATTGGGCCGCGATAATTAATCAACGTATTGATACAGGCCATTTTTAATATACAAGCATTCATAAACGGCGCTTTTTTATTATCTGCGTTCGAAAGAATTGCTTTTGACGACTTCAGTCAAATACAGTTGAAGTATCCTTAAATTGCTCTAGATCGTTCAGTATCACATAAGAAATATAGGGAGTTACAAACTTTCTGAATGCCTATGTTGCATTGAGGGGACATCCCTGCGTTGCAAAGTATTAGATTCATTATTTAATATTCATTTCTTATATATTATTTCTTACTAAAATACATACACCTTCTCTTCTAGACCCATAATCGTTGTGAAAAGAAGGCGCTTATTTTTATAAGACCCTAAGGCAAGTCAGTTTTCATCACTTATGATTTTTCTAATTATAACTTCAGCTATTCTTATTACGACAATATCGTATATGAATATATGAGTGTTAATGAATCACAGTCGTTTTTTTCAGTTATTGAATGTGCATTGAAAGTTATATACCCAAATAAATGATTCAAGGTGGACGAGAACCCGGTAGGAAAAGGGGATTTTGAGCATACTGTGAGAGATCGGACAAGCTGGGAGAGAGTGGTCGGAGAGGTAACATTAAAGAGGAGCGTTAAGAGGGGCGGCTTGGAGATTGAGTTTGAAAGAGTAATAATTGTACATCTAGTAGATCGCGTCAGTATGTGGCCGATAGTTTACTCATGTTATGGTTGAAACCTGGTTATATAAAAAACACATTCGATGAAATCTCTTCATAGAACAGGAAAGTTGATCCACTCTACGATAAGCTACCCGTGTGATAAATATAAGGCGGGTTACTTCCTGTGATCAACCTTACATATTGATATTTCAAAGGAATCATTTTGTCGGTATAGACATTTTTGCGTATGTAAGACTTTTACAGGAAAGCATCAGATCCAACAAAACATCACTGATTAGTCGAATTGTATTGGTCATAATTTGGTATAGACCGTCAAATGAAAACATTTTGAAAGGCATCCTTCACGTGGCACTTCGCCAGAGTAGTATGCTATGGCTTATTGCACGCCTCTTCTAAATGCTACAAATATTTTCTATCCTTATCAGAAACTTTGTTCGAAAACCTACTTCTTAAAACCAATATGTCTATATTTTGCTAGGTGAACCTTCTTCTTGAGTCGGACTCTTCATCCTCCCTGAGATCACTCGAACGAGCATTCATCCGTGTGTCAACTCAAGCTACTGTAACGCATCTAAAGAAATTTCTTGCCAAGAAAATCTTTAACAATACTTCTAAATATAATGAGGTGAGTTGGGTTGCGCTTCCTAGCAAAGGTGATGCGCCGTGGGTTGATAATTTTGTTTCGAATGTTCACAAGTAGGGTGGCTAACAATATTTTTTTGGATGCTCCTAAAGTGCCTTATGTTTTAAATTTTGAATCCACTTTTGTTAGAAACCTGACCTTATAACGAACAATCGTTACATCCACCAAACGTAGCAGCCTAGTTAGCCACTTAAGGACCTTCCGTCCATATTATTTGTGAAAAATTGTTTATAGATCTCACTTTTCATTACGTAACCTCTCTAAGTATTTTTGCTTAAGATTGGTCTGTTGTTGCGGGGTTTCATCTCAAATATTGAAAGTACATAGAATCAAGCGGTGAAAATGGAATGGATGCCGAATCAATCTACACATTATAGAGCTTTTATTCCTTTGTGATACTTGTGTACTCGGATGTATGCATGTATAAAATATTATTACGAAACAATAGTTATTCAAATTATTGTTCCTTCGAAAGATTATTTGAGGGAAAAATGGAAGGTGTGTGAACCATGTTTTTAGATTAATCTTTCATTTAAAAATATGGCTCGACCAAACGTCTTCTTAATCACAGGTACCTACTAGTTCTGACGGAAAAATATAATAGTATAAATCAACATTTTAGGTTTCACGCAACTAGGTGTGCACAATTTTTTCTAGGCGGATAGCTCTACATTACATTAAGCCAAAGTAGGAGGACCGGTTAGGGTAATGATGATAACGAAATAAAAAGCCTAGAGGTAACAAAACCTTAAACTATAAAATCTTCAATTTGAGTAGTGCATTATATTATTATTATATATTGCAGTGGTATTGTTCATGTTAAACAAATTGTATCACCTCAAAATGTAATCATTTTTATCAGCGGCTCTACAAGTGTATTTAATGCTCCTTTTATGTTCCAAATTTTCGGCATCGCCCACCATTATTTTCTCCGGTGATCTAGTTTAATCGATACGCCATGAATCAGCTTGCGATGTGAGACGCTCTTGCGGGAGATGGCACCAATTCGTTTCCGAATGAGCCTTTCCGCCTTTTGTATCCACTGAAAGCCTGCTTTAATATGAAGAGTCAGTATTTTGGATCTCACATGGTTTTTTTTAAATGACTTGACATTGCTTGAAACATTGAAAAAAAAAAAACATTGAAACACGAAAATTGCTCGGCAGGACTGACGCCGTGACTCAGTCGAGTTAGAGTTGGACATTTGACAGATGGAAAGCGTCATTGCTACCCAAGCAGGTCAAACTTAACTGCAATACATGTTAATTAATGGCTCAATAAAATCCAAGAAATGATTTTTTTCTCAGCTGGGGCTCGAACATAAAAGTTTGACTAGTGCGCCATCCAGCTCTGTTGTCGTAACAGTCGGTTAGAGTAGTTCGTTTTCAAATAATTCAAGGGCGTCATTGTGGACAACACAAACAAGAATGGGCGCATTGTCTTTAGAAAAAGTGCTATTATTTTAGTAGCTATATGAACCTGGCCCAAAGGATCATCTTTACGTCTAGTCCACCAGAATGGAGGTTTACGATCAAGTTGAATTTAGTTATGACCCTTACAACGAAGCCGATGCAGACACGAGGCGGGAACAGCACTAGATGCTGAAATGACAGACATGATTGACGGGACCATTAACTCACTTCCATTACGACGTCCGAGGGAAACTGTGTCAGTTATAGGTAAAAATTCAGTGAATCTTCAAGTTTTTCCTTAAAGGAACTTTTTCCGAAGAACACATCGTTAGTGGTCCAATCCGCCTCTATCTTAGAGACGTGAACTTCATAATAGGGAAAACTGAGCAACATAATAATTTGGCCGTTTTTAAGTGGTCTTTTACAAGCTGGGTATCATGAGTGAACGGAGTTTAAGGAAGAGTCTCATTTTAGGGCAGTAAAAAAGCTTAGTGCAAACTTTAAACTGTCCTCTTCGGTCCTGACTTCGCGCTATATGTTTTCTCTCTAATTCTTTTTTTTCCGACAACAATACCAGCGATGATGCAATATTTAGGAAAGTCGCTTCAAAAGATCTTTCTTGTTCTGCGCCCCCTTTCTGACTGTCACTCATAGGCAAATCGTCGAGAATGGTCAACAGACTTACAAACGAGAGTTTGCCGAAAACATTGCAGCTGCAGACGCGCCCAAAATCACGAATTTTGTAAAAGCAAGAGCTTAAAGAAAGGAAATGCGCGTTTTCTTGATAGTTGACTATTGCTTGACAGTGACTAATAAAGCGTTGATAGATGAAAAAGCTCGGAAACCTCAGTGCTAAAATGTGCCGGTTTACGAAACGCTAGCCAAGTTTGCTGCCTGTTTCCGAAAAACCTGCCATTCTATCCTTATCGCTATCAGGAGCAAGACCGGCTTTGTGTACTACTAATACCTACTTGCCTTTTAGCAGAATCTCGACATCTCATCAAACGCTCCCATCCCCAAAGGCTCAAATACAAGTATCTAGACGCAGGAAGCGCCATGTCGTAAAACGTGGATGATAAAAGAAAGCCAGAACCGTTCGTGGAGCAGAGGTCACGATGAACGAAACATATGAACCAGCTTATCAAAATTTGCTATTGCCTTTCCCGTCTGCACTTGGTGGCGTTAAAGTTCTGGTTTTAACCGTAACCTGGGCGATCAAGGCCTTGAACACCTTGAATTCCACGCCATTTATTACAAAGTTTAAAGGGAAATGAGCGCCGGCCATCCGATGGGGGCGTGACCGACATAATGGCTATATACACCAGCCGGCTTGACACAAAATCAGCGCTCATCGTTGTCAACAAACTCGTCAGCGGATTTAGCGCAGCGCCACCTGAAATTCTCCTGATTGTGTGTAGGAACCTGAATGCGAGATTAGAACAACCCAAATTCGCCCGCGCGACAATTCTTGGAGCACCCTTGGCAAATCGTGGATGATCTCTGTCGTCGCGCTGAAAAGAATAAAGTTTCCTGGTGAACAGAATTCATTAAATGAGAAAACGCATATCAGGGCGCGTTTGGAAGTCACTGCGAAAATTGTCCAGAATTTTTAGCCCCTTTTAGCGCGAGAGGAAAACCGCTTTCGCGGTGTCCCAACGCAGCTACCCCCTCGCTCATACCCGTAAGGTGCTTCCTGTGCCCCGCTGTATCAACACCGAAGATTACCCGCAGCATCATGTACGTATCCTCCGTTCATTCGCCTCCACTAGATCACGTTAAACACCCTAACGTACCCTGGTTTAATATTCATTGTTGTCTAGTCAGGAGGGCGTACATCTCATGTTGGGCCTTTGATTTTTCCCCGCGAGTCACTTCGGGATTTCGGTTCAAATGCAGAATCCGTCAAATATTCTAAATTTGCCGAAAGCCAGCCTACAAGAAATTAGACCGGAATAGACTACGGCGTTGCGAAGCTTGCTCTTCGCTCAAACAACTGGAATAGCTGAAGAATACGCACGATAGGTCCTGGCTGGTCTACATGTGGGTTCTGCTAGACTCGGATTGTCTGTTAATCGAACAAAGATGATGGCAATTTTAAAGGCTCACACGATTTACACTAAACGATTTTATTATTCAGGTGCAGACCATTGTGCTAAATATATGATTCTTTTAAATAAGTTCAAAACGAACGGAAAGCGAAAATCTGGCTCTTCCGCTATGTTTAGCTTGTAGAAGACTTTGACCTACTAACATTTATATTTTTAACGGGTTACTCATCATTAAATTCATGACGCCCTAGTTATGTGCACCGAAGAAAGCGATTCCATTGCTTTTGTCTTCTAGATATTACAAAGCGTTTGATTGTCCTGACCATATAAGACGTGTTTCAAGGCTAAACAATTAATGCTCAATTATATCTAGTTGTCGAGGTGTTCTATACGTTTTAGAGAAATGCAGTGATACGGTTTTCGTCGAACAGTGAACGACCACTGCTGCCTCCATCACTAGCACTTTTAATTTGGTGTCAATTATATAAATGATATAAAAGGCTTATTGAAGAGAGGCTTATTATTCCGACTGTCAGCATTTGTGTTCCAAAGCCGGACCTATGGTGCTACCTGAGGTTTGCTTGAGGCCGACTGTTAGGTAGTCTAATTAGATAGGCTAATACGCTGGGCCAGAGAAGCAACTAAAGGTACTTTAATAGGAATACCCTTGAACTATCTACCGAAGAATGTATATTTCATAGGTAGATATTGCAAATCCGTGTTCTTCAAATGTGGTCTTTTAAAGCAGAATGCACTAATTGTAAGACATGCAAAGTAAAACAAACGCCCAAACCTCAAAATTAAAGGATAATATGGTGCATTCGTACAATTACGAATGGCCTGAAAAATGAGTAAAAAAATTTAATGAACATGCTGCACTCACTCATCACTTTTCTTTCAGGTGGAAATACTCTGCAATCGTGAGTTGCTGGGGAAGGACCATACACTCAAATTCGTGAGTGTAACTCGGTGGAGACTTAAAGAACCTCCCTTACGACTTCACTATAGACCTAAAATGGAACTTTAATTAATATGGTTAGCACAACAATAGCCACAGGTACATCTTGTGCCCAATTAGTCCAGTAATCAACGTGGTGAAATGTGAAATTTAGCTAAAAAATGTGATATGTAAGCTGGCCCTTTCTACTTTCCAACAATACCTCACATGCGATGCGGTCACCGAATAAGTATTTATAAATTGTGGTGGAAGAAAACCTACTTACGGAAGCTAGTATTTGGGTACGCCATTTCTGCCTACTACGCTTATTACTACTCGGCCTGGAAACAAATGCATGTTCGCTCTATGTGCGTTATGTGCTTCAATGCCTGCGCGTCTCTCACTCGTTCTTCAAGGCAACGACGCGTATTATCGACTAAGTTAAATTTCCGGATCAAAGCATGATTTCTACACTGTTAGCCTTGTAACATGGCGTTGTATTACTCGTTACATAAGTATTTTAAAAGCATAATATTTTGCGTAAAGACATTGTCACAGATGCTCCATTCCTGCCCTGTCCCTCCATATATTTTTGTTTTTTGTAAATGACGACATCCGTTTAAAATAATGGTCTTCGTTCTTCATACAGTTATTTTTTTCCGCTATTGTAAAAATTACTGTAATGGACTATTGAAGTTGAGCATTGAAGTTGACTGACTATTGAAGCCTATTAAAAGTTGTAAAATTGTGTCGCCCATTCCGCATTTGACAGGCGGTGGATAAGAAAGGCCTGTTCTTCAAACGCAACCCAGTTCTGAGTACCCAAGCAATAAAAGTGGACCCGCGTCTTGGGAAAAAAATTCCGAAAAACTTGCATTGCGCATCAAGGATCCTACTAAAATAATAATATGGACTATGATTTCCACTAAAGACCCAAGAGCCGTGCATTTCGTCAACACGATAATTGAGAAACGACAGTACAGAAAAATGCCTCTTAGGCGCAATTTTTTCCTGCATGGCCACCACGTGTTCATGCGTGATATGCCACTATGGCACAGGTAAGAAATTATTCTAAGGTACTCACCAGTAACAACGTAGAAATCCTGCCACGGTCTTAAAAATCCAATTTAATCGTGTGTGGTGTTTTTTAAGCGACGAGCGAGAGCGTCGCAGATGTTCACGCGGATAAAGTAATTCAAAGGTAAATTGCACCACGTTGTTCTCGGGACAACAACATGGCGCTGAATTGCATTTTGAGCATGTCAGACCGGTGAATTTTGAATACCTAACCAGAGACTGCATATCTATAGGTTATAGCTAAAAAGTAGAAGTAGGTAGTTTTTATAACAAAACGCATGGAATAACCACTAGGAAACCGAATTCACTTCAAGTCGAAGTCCAAGGTGTGACACTCTGGCCATATATATTAATAATTAATCAGTGATCCAGCAAGTAATGTTAAAATAGCCACTTTTCGTCTAAATAAATGTGGTGTGAGGCTGCCTTCAGCTAAAAATACTGAGAGAAGCTGTTGCACTCGCTCCTTAAAGGTTAACTTAAGGCTAGGTAGCTTATGTGTATAAAACGTTACACGAAAACTATATTTATAACATGCTCTATTTTTTCATAATACTGCTGAAAAACCTGAATAAAGTATATTAAGACGAGTTTATCAGAAACGCTCGTAAAAACTGTTAGTCTTGGCGTTAGAGTCATTTGCAAGTGATCAGTTTTTGCGAAGTTTCTGCATATCACATGTTCTCTAAATAGGTAGTTTTGATACAATTTGTGTCTCTAGTTAGAAAGCTAGAGACAGAGAACTAACTTGAAAAATTTTAGTGTCATTGTCCCCGTAGTAGATATACGGACCGTGAGCACGGTGACGCCGGTATTATTGACTTTTATATATATATTCGATTTGAACAGAACCAAAAAAAGTTCGACACCTCAGGTGTTTGTGTAAATGAGGTGCTGGTATAAATATCACCTCAATGGTTCTACAGTTTGCCAAGAGAAATTATCGGGTTCTTTCCAGATAAATATGATTCTTTAGTATTTTCAAATATATTAATCAAGTCTTGTTCAAAATAAGAATTACTTGCGTATAATTAGGGCTAAACAGCTCTTACTTTCAGTCCCTTATTCGAACCTCTAAGCAGTCTAGATTTGTTAATGTAGATTTTTATTAGGTATTAGGGGTTAGGCAAGGTTTGAATGTGTAGAAGTTATCAAAGGCAGGCTGTGTGCACCCAACTTACCTAGTTTATCCGACAACAGTGAACAAAAATGCATGTACTCTGTTGTCAGTTGGCAAGCTATTAATTTACGTCATCCGCGTTAAAAACCCGGAATGGTGGCGCTGAGATGCTCCATTTTATAGCCATGCGAAAGCCCCTTCGACGCTTTAAACTTCTGTTACTTTACCAATGACTGGGCTTCAGGATAGTTTAAGCTTGGTCGGGGCCGGTTTGTCGCCTTCCTCGCTTAGATTGTGTCTATACCAAATAACTCGTGTCAACGCTTTATATCCAATACTCCACCTCGACCTAATTGCTCTGTCCTTTGTAATGCACTGCTTTATTGAAGTTTGTTATGGTTTCGTTACTTATTATCGATTAGTCACACTTTGTGCTTTTGATTGTTGCAGAATGGATCCACTAGTCTTCTGAAAAACTCAAGGTATTTTATATCTTTGTTTTTTTGTTTCCGCCTAGTATCTCGCTATAACAAACTACCAAAATATTCACTCAAGTATCATCATTATGTTACTGAATGAATCTACTTGGCACTGTCACCGGAAATAAAATTTCTCCAGGTTGACGCCATTGTTTGGCCTATTCCTGTCTCGTTTATCGCGTTTATGTCACAAGCGTTATCGATGTGTCACGTGGTAACCTGACCAATTATTAGAAGTTTGAGTTGAATCGTATGAACTTGGGAGGACAAATTATTAGGAGTGAAATCATAAAGAAAACTTGCGCTATTTTCAGCTATTTGTAACGTAAAGGTAACCTCACATATTAGCATAACACCTATCACACCTGGTGAGATCAGGTCAAAGCTTTTAAAAAAATCTAATTCGAGCTCTGCTAAGTGCTTCCTGTTTAAAGAACGTTTGGCTTAAAAAATGTATAATACATCTTAATGCATGTTATGTTCTGTCTGCTTTTACAATTTTACAATATGTTTAAAAAAACACCAAATTAAATTTTTCAGAGTTTGAATAAAAGCCCAATATGTGGATCAACTCAAGATACTAGTCTATTTATTGATATCAAAGTTTCGGCACTGTAGCAAACGATAGGACACCGACTGTATTAAGAAGACAAAGCGAACTCATTCATCATACGGAAACAAGTGCTTACGAATTAATAATAATAATTAATAATAATAATATTTTAATTCTGTAAATATAAAAAAAATATTGTTAAAATATTGTTAAAAAATTGGGTGTATGTTAAAGGACTGGAACCAAAATAATTCAGTTTGATAGTCAATGAGGCTTGCTAGCAATGCTGAATGTTGAATTGTTGCATTTTGTAATACTGTCAGCTGCTTTTCCGGTTGATCGTCCGGTTGCGTCTACTTCCCTTATTTACGTAGCATAGCAATTACATTCCTAAACAAAACAATATAGGCACAACGAAATAGGTTAAAGAAACAGGTATAATGAATGATGTATTGGATAACCAGTGTATCCTTGCTTGGCTTCTCCGCTCTATTCCACTTAAGCTATAGTCGAAGTTTATCACAAGCATTCGTTCAACCACATGATACCAAAAACTTTTTTTAACAAAAGCACTCCGTAAACGAACAAGTTGAGACAAAGTCTGCAGCTGTTCTAGGTTCTGTGATAAAAGTCCCTAGGGAAAATCATGTATACATGTCGTACAAACTTAAGTGGTCATATGAAAAGCTTATGTTGACCCAGAAGACTAAAAATGTAAAATATAACTCAATCTGCCTGTACAACAGCACGTTGAAGCTTCACTAAGCGGCTGTAGCCAAATTTGTATTAGCAGTTTTGTTGCATCGAAAAAAATAGATAACTGTGTCGAGCTCTGCGCGCACGGTAACCGTATTTTCGCCAAGATGAACTCGCTGGTCCTCACACCACGTTCCAAACGGCAGGTACACTTCGGTCTCGTTGATGCCTGGCTCGACAATTGGAGCTACAATCATGTCGTTTCCTAAATAAGAGACAAAATATTAAAGGTACTTGAAAAAAATAGCATTTTGGTGGAAAGCTAACTAATAAAACTCCAAAAATGACGTTTAAAGCGCAACTTTATGCCTTCCAAAGCATAAAGTTGCGCTTTCGACTGACTTCGACTGGCTTCGATGAACGACTGTTCTGCCTGGACTGCTTCAGCATGTTAACGCAAACTTAGTTGAATATAAAATGCATCCCTAGACTCACTGAACTTCCCTATACAGCAACATTTAAATAAGTACATTCTAAGGTCTGTATTATTGTCCATCACATATTTCAACGGTTTTAGAGTTAACTTCAAAGTGGGATGAACGAAAAACTTACAGCTGTCCAGTGGGTCTAAGAAATTCAATATTTCAAGTAACGATTATCAATAGAATTGTCGTTGGTAACACTTGAGTCGTTGAAAAAATGATGGATAAAGCTCACAGACTCCAGAATTAATTCTACGCTGGAAAATTATTACAGCACAATATATGTACACCCGTCGGTTAAACGAAATGAAGTAAGACACTGTTTTGTTTTCTGTCGAAAATGTTCTAAAAATTTTTTGTTCAGGTTTTGTAATATAATCCAGGTATTTGTTGAACATTAACATTGAAACACAATGGCTAGACTTAGATCGAGTTTTACTGCAGCCTCAACGGCATAGTGATCTGGCGCCCAAAATAGACTAAAGTATAATTACAGTATAACTGGTTCCCTGTCATTGGTGTTCTGTCAATAGTTAATAAAGAAGCTACTTCTAAGCTAAACCTTGTCAATGATGTCAATTGTTCTGTCTGTAAAAAGTTCGTTCGAGACATCGATTGTATAGTTTCGAAAATAAAGACAAGTGGTTTATCTAAACAGATAATGAAACTGGAGGTGGCATATGGTGTTTCAGTAAAATGAGACAGCATATGAATGTCGCGCCAAATATATCTTTTTCGAGTATTCTGTATGGTGGTTCTGCTTATGCGTTATCTGCCAAAGCGAGTAGCTGTAGAATAGTACATACCATAAGTGTAATATTATAACACGGGTGGTCGGGAAATACGGCAGCAGCTTAGATTGTACAAATGGTGTGCAATTTCTGCAGCGTGTCATCGATAACGAATAACAAGCACAGCAGAATAAGGGAACAGTTAGTCTGCGTTAAACATATAAATTAGCTTCTTATTTTCAAAACAAATTTTAACTTTTTGTTGCTCAGCTGCTCAAGTTCATTTTTCGAGAGAGTGTATGAAAACGCATATGCGCGGGATCTTAGGTCCGCCGTGATGCCCGAAAAAACGGTATCCTACGTCAATACATATGACTCGGTAGCGCATAAGTACACAGCCTGTATAGTATTTAAAAGCTAGTTACGAAAGTCGACTTTGGCGTGCCATAAAGCTTTTGCTTTGGCCGCCTTCTATTCTGTCTTTTATACTTAATCTCAAGTATGATCTCCATGGTGTCAGAAATAAGTTCTACGCTGGTAATCGCAAGATGCAATATCACGAACTTCGGGATAAATTAAATCAATCCGTTGTCAATCGAATTCAAATGATATGGTGATGTTGGTCTCCAAATGGACGGCTCTGATTTCAAATAGTATTTCTTACTTAATCTATCTAATAATGATACTATTCTCCTTGAAATTTGATTCGTGGTCTTGGGCTGGTAATTACGGCCTTTTCAATTTGGCGAATACATCATTACGGTAGTCCAGCCTGCTCCCGTTACTTGCATTATAATTTGGAAATGAATATTATTATTATTAAGAACTCTGACTTCTATGATAGGTTATCTTGTTCTGCCAAAGTTTATCTGCTATTGCACAATCTGTAGATCGTAAAATAGGCAAGATTTCTTCATATTTTGTGCACACAAAAAACCTTTATCGCTGTCACAAATCTGTCATATAATGTAGCGGATATGAACATATTTAAAAGACTGAGACAAACAAGGTCATAGATAATTTTTCTCAATGCGTTAATCTCATATACCACAGCTGTTTGAGCTTTTATGAGAGTGTATCTCAATTTAATATAATAAATACTAAATCTAGGTGCTTGTTTGCTACAGAAATATTTCTTATTTAAATTTGAATTTCTCATTTATCCAGTTAGTTTGGTTCAACAAAAAAATAACATACTGTTAATAGTATCTGAGACTGTTAATAGTTTTCGTCAGTTTTTCGTACAGATGTCTCAATTCCATTCCCATAGGGTTGTAGAAAAGAATCTGCAGACGAAGAATTAAAGACTCAACTTTCTGCTAGGTGAATGTTCAACATTTTAAAGCAATTAAATGCCTTTTCGCCTCTGAACTAATGGTCAGGAAGATGATTAATTTTCTCAGGTTTCACAGATTTTAACTATTCGAGTTAGATCGATATAAAGTAACGAAGAATGAAGTATGAGCGGAGCATTGGCCTCTTAGTGCTGCTGGCTTTGAGAGGTTTAAAGAAAAGGTGCATTTGCAAAGTAATTGATGACACCGTTGCTGACATCGGAAAGGCTAGTTGCCACGCTAGAGGGAAATTTTAAGAAAAAGTGTAAAAAGAGCTTCTGACTGTTGATTCTATTGATTAGAGATTATGCCCTGGTGCAAGAACCTAGTAGCGAATTTCCTAAGTTTGAAGTAAGTGAGTGTAACCTTGACGGAGCACCCATGCGATGAGCAATTGAAAATAGTGTCCTTTTTCGGTGTGTAATTTGTTGCAGCGGTATCTTTTTGTCGTAGGGTCTAGAGGTCCTTGGTTTCCCTAAGGCGAAGAAACAAAAAAGGAAATTATGCAGTGTAGCAAGAATCAAGAGACAAATTAAAGACCTCTGAATGAAAAGTATTAGGAGTAGGTCCAGCTAGTTTTAATTGAAGAAAGAGTAGTGAAATTTGTTATATATTAGGGGCTCTGAAAAAGCGCCGAACTCTTCTGTCAACCTGGGAAAACGTCATGATTGAGGCATCTGTGGCTATCAAAACTAGCACATAGAAATAAGTGAACGATTCCCCACAGCATACTTACCATACTCCGGATCATGAACGTAGAAGATCGCACGTATAAATCACTGAACTATCCCACATAGCACACCCCGAATTATGAATGTAGAAAACCGCACGTAGGAACTACTAATTATTTTTCATAGCACAGGTCAAAACAGAGTTCGAATATGCACTGTCACTCACAGCACACGCTGAACGATAAATATTGAGATCGTCTTGTAAAAATGACACAATTATCCCTTTTGAATTTTTTCGAATCACATTTTGAAGACACTAAAGTATCCCTAACAGGACACCGTGGACATCACAACTCGCAATTTCCTAACCTTTAGAGCTGTGCGAAGTATGTATGTTTTTTAATCTGAAATCACCTAATGTAATTTAAAACCGACCGATCAAATATGACATCTGTGCCATATTGCGAGCGTGAGAGTAGTTTGATGCCAAAATTAGAGACGGCAAAATCGGCGAAAATCGGAAAATTGCCAGAGGACGACAATATATTCACCCACCTCGAAAATCAAGAACCTTCTTATACATTTACGGAGTGCGCCCTAACGCTCCACATCATTTAAAATTAAATAGATTAAACAGACACGAATACTATACTGTATCATTCTTCTCGTTAGCCCTAAAAACATGAACGAAAAAACCGAAACCAAAAATGAACGAAATTTAAGAACGTCATAACAAACCGATATTGATTTTTAGTACATTAAAATAATGTATGAATAAAGTGGGTAGATGAATGGACAACAGATTGAAACGCCGCTTTTGGCACATCAACTTAATTTGAAGAGATGTGGTAAGCTAACTATATTTTGAATTACAACTTACAAATGAATACAGTAGAATATAATACAAAAGTAGACGATCGTTTTTAGACTTACCTAGCAGTACGTTAATTCATTGCAACTTCTTCTACCTTTTAGGAAGATTATGATGAAATAACTGAATGGAAACAAGCGGAGAAAATGGATGCCGATGGATTAGGTGACATAGATAAAAATATATTTTTAGTAGTGTTTGACTAAAAAATCGAGCAAGTGCGAGATGCGGGTGTCGTGCTTGTTGTATGTATATGCGTACCAACAGCAAACTGATTAGGAAACTTGTAACAGTTGTCGTTCTTCGGATCAAGAGCCCAGAGGGGGCGGACAACTGGAAAGTTCGGTTCTTCTTCGAGAGAACGGCTAATTGCCTTTAGAATTTTTTTCTCGCGAAGATTGACTAGCTTGCGTATGATTTTCACAACCTCGAATTCAGCAATCGCCCCATTGCCACTAGGAACACGACACACCTGAAATGCATTAGTTTTTGTATTAGTTACAGTAATAGAAACGTATTTAATGCAACTAACTAAACGCATTGATTTTCAAGCTAAATCCAAATTGTTTACATGTTAACATTGTGTACATTCTTTACATTGTGTACATGTTAACCATTCAAGCTGTACGCGTATGCATTTTACAGTTTGTACTGTTAATATGCACACGTATGAATTTTATAGTTTGTACAATTAATGAGTACAGGAATGAATCCAGGGTTTTTAATTTCAATTTAATTGAATAATGCATTCATTTGTTTTATTTGTGTAGTATAACTTTAATTTATATATGGTATAAGTGCAAAAGTGGGCTTACAGTTGTTATCTGATTGGAATAAAGGGTAGACATTCAATGTAGTATGACTAGAAGATGACGTTTGGTCAAGTTAGTACAATTATCGATTTCCAATTTTTTGTTTGTGTACTTACATGTGTATTTTTTGTATTTGTATCACGAACTTGTTCAAATTGACCACCATTGCGATTTACACAATCTTGCAATCTAACTGCTACAGATCAGCACGCCCTCTCAAAGAGTTCTTAATCCTCATTCATTTTTTTTACAGTTTCCTTCAGTGTATCAAATTGGATAATTGAATTAATATGTTTTTCGAAAAATATTTGAATAACGATGCGATTTATTGGTATCAAGGATCGTTCTGATTTATGAATTATAGTTGATTTTCTCCAGCATTCTCGTCCGCCTGTCTTTGGCTTTCGAATATAATATTTTAAAAAACTACCTATTTTTACTTGAAACTGTCCGGTTTAATAAATACGTCCGTTATTTTCTTACTTCTCTACTCCTCTGCTATCCGTGTTATATTCCATGTTATCCAGGTTCGCATTGTTTTCAGTACGTAGGTTACTCAATAGTACGTATTTGAATAATTAACATTCCGGAAATTATTTGTAACAGGTAGCGTACAGGCCAAACTTGGAAAAATCCGATTAAGCATATCCAAGCTGATCCAAGGTCCCTATAGCACTCCTATAACGCATTTATATTTTCTTACCGGATATCTAAGAGTTATAACAGCAGGTCTACATCACTCAACACGAAGACAAAAACTTGCCTATCACGCCGGACAATTTTTCAGCACTATCGCCCTGTAGCGATTAGCTGTAGCACGCGAGAACAAATTATTGTATTTAACGGATAGGGATTACAACCTAAATATTGTCACATCGTACCAATTTCGTTATCGTTATTGTTATCACAAAGATCACCATCATTTTTATAATTATTGTTAGGCATCTTTGTTGTGGTGTCACAGTTTTAATTCCCATGAATTTCCTCAGTAACCGTGCTTCTTGTACAAAACGAAAGAGTCGCCAGTAATTTAACTTAATTCCTCATTCTTAAGCACGGATAGAATTCAAATATGATAACTATTTCGGAACTTATTAGCCCAATCACCAATTCATTTAAAAAATGAGAGTAAAGAATCGACCACAGCAGCAAGAAAGCAGAGAGGCAAACCCTTGGCATTGCTCCAGGCAAAAAGACAGTCAATAGCTTTCCGTAAACATAAGGCGGTACGTTGCATTTACCTGCAGATTATTAAATTAACAACAAAGAATAAATATTTAATCACGCAGGTAATATTTTCGAAATGAGAGCTATAAAAAATTTAAACAGCGTCAAACTAAAACGTGATCTCTGCGGGGTGGCAGAATGACAGAATGATGCGAAATAAGAGGTAATTTTATTACTGCGGACAAATTGAGTGGCGTTCTAATATTTTTAGGACTGACAATCGGCCAAGATTTAACGTCCACAGTACCGCTTGTTGCATTGCTGCGTAATACGGGCCCCATGAATGTAAATCTGCAACAGTGGGGATCAAACCCGTGCACTTATGTGTCTAATCCAGTCGTAAGGCATACGCGACTTCACCAAGTCGAGCTCGATTAACTAGAACGCCTTGTAACGCGAATGGAAATGGAACCTTAAGAAGGTAATGTTCTCTAAAATGGTCTGTGGCCGAAAATATTTTATAAAATAATACAAACACGAAACATTGTGTAATTATCAAACGTATCCTTATATTCAGTTGTAAACATAGGAATGACTTATACTTAATGTAAGCTGTTCAACTTCGCGTTCAAGCCCGCCTGAAAGTCAGGACGAACAGCTCTGCTATGAATCCAGTCATGCTTATCCAGATGAAATGGGAAACCGTTTTATGTAAAAATAAGCTTCAAGGGTTGCACTTTAATTTTCTCAGCCACTTTGTTTGTGATTATCATAATTTTTTGATTATGCCAGAAACGACTATTCTAAACGCTTTTAATATTAGGTAGTTCGAATGTAGATACGAGTATAAAAGAGTTGGGAAAATAATTTTACTCTCAAGCCGTACACCTTTAAATTTCCCTTTTTCAGGAATGCTTTTGTATACCGGTAGAATAGTTTTATATCATAATGAACCGCGATTCTTGTTTAGAATCTTTTATCTAGCAGATATTTTTCGTATCCTAGTCTCAGCCTCTTATTCTTGCTCAATACAAAAGGTGTCTTGAATGGAGCATTACGAACTTTCAAATGTCTGTTGAGATCAGACTGCCTACGTTCTGAGATGAAGAGACTGAACAACGCGTTTAGTTAATCAGCAAATTTTGTTAATATTACCTGGTGTCTTGCGGTTTTGAGTTAAGATTTTTTAATTTGTTGGTGCTACTTGATCTAATGAAATCATGGTTGCCGTCACGAAAAGCCAAATAGTTATCAAGGCTGGCTTCTAACACATAGACACAAACGCATCAGAGTAAGGTCTCTGGCGATCTGAACGGAAAAGCAGATCGTCCTTTTTTCAATTGGGTTTATGGATGAAACAAACAATTCATCTCAGATTGGGTCAAATAGCACACGATGGTGGCAGAAACCTTAGTAGTCATAAGAGTAGGCATTTTCACGAACTGGGCCAAACCATTTCATTCGCACCAATTTTTAAAATAATTAATATCGATCTTGAAGAAAATATTGTAGCAATAGAACTTAGGATTTTAATTTTACATAAGATTCTAATGCAGCGATTTTTGACGACGCCACAGTTTGCATTGGTGGCATAACAACTGATGAAACATATGAAGTTAACCTCTGTATGAACGCTGCTAACTTTATTTTTATTTTGCCTTGAAGTTGGCATGTGTAAATTAATTTCAAACGAGACTCTGAAAGACAATTGTACCAACTGGTGTTATGAATAAAACAGTGTTATTCGATCCACTCGAAAATTGAAGCTCACAAAGAAAATATATTACAGTATTTCTATTACATTACTTTCGATAAAATACTAACCTGTAAGACAGGCATGAAAACGGCGAATTGCCACCAACGCACGTAGAGCTCAGTATCATCGAGGGTGCTCATTTCCATGGGCAGATCTCCTCCAACGCATCCCGGATTTACAAGGTTGTGCCCGAACAGCCCGATCATCATCACCTATCTCCACATAGGCCGCACAAGCTCAAACGTTAAAAAAAATGAAAAATGCGTGTTTTGAAAAGCGCATTAACGTATGTGTGTTCGAAATATACATTTTTTTTGGTAATAACCTCTATGTTATACACTTATCCACGAAACGTATTGTTAATGAGATGCCTATATATGTATTCGTTAGGTTTTGCTGTGTGGAAATGGTATAGTCAACGTTTGATCACTTTCTTACAAAAATCGAGACTTTTTAAAACACTCTTGTTCTCGACGATCCACGTTGCAAAGGTAGAATTTTTGCACCTACAAACTACGTTTGTTAATGCGCTCATTCACAGTTATTCACAGCACGGCACGGGAAATAGATCGTGTGGAGAGATACAGTTAGGCGTGAAGTACTGCAGATAAGTTTTGCAGATAGTATAGAAAATTGCATAATCCAACTGTGTAGTTCGCAAATTAATGATTTGGTGTAAAGATTATATTTGATCATATTTTACAGTTTTTTAAAACTAAGCTGAAACTCAGCAATCCGTTTGGCTTATTTTTTAGGCTTGCTAGGCTCTTCACTGCTTAGCGCTTCTTGATTTTTTGTGGGTCTGCGGGAGGCAAATTACAATTTATTTGCTTAACTGTTTATTAAAAACCTCATAAGATGTGAAATTATTTTGTATACGATGTGCAATGTCCAAAATATACTTTTCACACTGATTAGTGAATTGGAGCTTATAAAAGCAATTAGGCGGGATTGAACCCGTGCACCTACGTGTTTTTTCCTGTCGCAAGGCGGACACGAATGCACCAAGCCCGACATTGTACTTAAAAAACACATTCAAGTATAAGTCGAACGCCATTCAAGTGTCGCTTATCAAACGAGTGAGTCGTCGTTGTGATGTTTCTCGTTAGGACCTATCACCAAGCAGGATGTAGTCGACGTAAGAATGTATTCCAGGTTGTATAAAACAAATGTGTTCCGACATTTTTTCGTAATAAAAATACACAACCTTTGCAATGAGTGATTGTAACCGTTCTTGAGGTTGCCAAAAATAACAGAGTAAATAATATCTTCCCGTAGCAGGCAGCCTGCGCGTTACATAGATGATAAGAGAACAATTTCTTCTTCTCGTAAATCGTTTACTATGCTTACATACATAGTATCACTGCTACATTACTCTTAATACCATAGCAGCGCTAAGACAAAGCACTATGCCAGCAATCAACAAAATCGATTAGAAAAAATAAAGACCTGTTGGCGCAGAAGCACTGTTTCGACGGTTCTAGAACCAAATGCATTGCGCGTAAACAGACACACGCAGGAGGGCACCAATACAAGCGTCAGGGTAAGGATGTTCCGCCTTCGTTTGTATGTCCATTGCCGACTTGAGTGTCGTTGGCATTCACAGGAACTTTGAAGATCCAAACCGCAAACGTTTTCCAAAAGAAATGTCCGCCGGAAAAACGAGGCGCGATGACCTACCTCGCAGCCCTTGTTTTCAGCGGGAAGTGAAACCTCGTCAAGTTGCAAAGTTTCGACCTCACGACCGCGGATGTTTCCGATCTCTACAATGCGGACGCCTGTGAAGGCTTACCCTATTCTCTTTCACTGTTCAGTCCTTTGCGATCACAGGAACTCGTTGCCGGACCTACACATCAGGACAGCTCAAAGCCTCGTGCACTACATGTACGAAGATAGAGACAAATAGGGGAGCAGCTATCGTAGAACAAGTTGTACGGGCGCAGACCTTAGTGCAACCTGGATGGGATGGACCCTGGCCTCACTCACTTCTCGGGTTTGTAGATTTCGAGTAGATGGCGTCGAACGTGGTGAGGAGCTCGATGAGCAACCCCAACCGGTTCGTTCGGTGGACGCCCACCGATCTGTAACACTAGTAATAAATAACGATTTGAGTCGGGAAATAAAAATCAGTGAAACTTGAGTTTTAGTGGAGTAGGTATGTTTTCCGCATGAATTCTACAGTGTCTCGGCAAAAACTTGCCATGAAGCTAGAGTGTATGAAGATATTTCAACGAGAGCGTCTCAGTGAATGTCTAACTTAGAGTGGGTAAACTGAGTTAGTTGCTGGTATAATAATATCACGGACCTTTTATTCATCTGTGTTCTGTCTTGTATGAACCATGACTTGTAGTTCATACGTTGCATGGACTACATAAATGTCATCGTCTAGATTTAAATGACGACAGGAGGAACTCGATAGGAGGTACTGAGTTTGTACGAACAGCGTTGTAGTGATACGCTGGAGCTTTCTGGTTGCTTCATCTCGCGAAACTAGTAAATGTTCGCGGTCGCGATCCTCAGCGCGTTGCAGGCTTGACAGAGCAGTGTCAGTAGACACCACTTGGATTACACTGCAAAGGATATAAATAGTTGTTTCCTCTATGGATTGGTTAACGACTTGCTAAGCGGCACTTAATACTCATTTAACCGCTACCGAGTGCTTGGTTTGGTGAATGAGCTAGCTTGCCCAAAAGCGGCTGTATGGCTTTAACTCTTTCGACTTTCTCATTTCCTTAGAATGGTGAGAACAGATGTGATAATGAATAGCATGTCCAAGATTACCAAGTTCAAATGTGATTTCCGCTGGAATGCCCCGAATGAATATTAAAAAAAAAATAGTTGAGCATTTCCTATTACTCTTGCTGAGGCAGCCTGCCCTGTCTTCAAGCAAATGAGTCTGGTCAAGTAAAGATGTGCTATAACTAATACATTGTGCTCAACAGTGAAAATAGTCCAAGGGGTCGCCACCGAATACGTAAAAGGCGCGATGATAACGCGCAAAAAATTATGCCTGGGAGGGCTACAAATGGCTTCTTTCTGATAGCAAGGAGCACAATGCAGTTTGGTCGCCCTATAGGCGGACAAAATGAGTCGATCAGTCTTCCGCACGGAATTACCCGTGAGCGGCATACGTCATTCATTACTTACACGCTATGTAACATTTAGTGCTCAAACGAAGTTTCATTGTATTGTTGCTAATTTTTGGTATGTGGTGCTCAACATATTTTTTGGTGGGCCACGCCAAAATGTTCGGTGCTTAAGCTTCCACCGTATTTTATTTTTTATGGATTCGGTGGTTGTAGACCCTTAAGTCTGGTCAACCTCCGCAATATTCTGGTAAATAAAAACCCGATACATGAAGATAAAATGCTTGTTACATAATGTATATTTCCTTTGGCTTATCATACATTTGTCAATAAAAATTATATCTGATAAATCCAAAGCAGCTTGTATAAAGTCTGAGTAGTTGTATCTTATGCGAGGGCGATATGCTAGTGCATGTTAAGATGATTGTTCCTCAAATTGTCAGACAAGTCGTATTTTACAAAGAAGAAGAAGATTAAGCGGCTCAGAATGTTGTTAAAAATACGGTCTTGCTCCTACACGGAATTTCAGAGTTGAAGAACTCTCTAGAGAGCAAGTCTATTAACTGGACTGCAGCTTTACTCAAGTTCTCATTAAAAAATTGAGGATGTCGGATCATGTGTGTTGACGTACGACGTTTTTGTATCACAAATTACACACCACAATTGCTATATATTACTGTAGTCAATTGTGGAGCCTGATGACATACATATGTAATTTTCTAATATTCTTGCCGTTCATATGTTATTTGACTCATAAGCACACCTTTTAACGCCTTAATAACAATTCCTGGTTGATCTACATCAATCACATTTTTTATTATGGAGTGGAGTGCAAAGGAATGTTGTTATCAGTGTATCAATAAAACTGTTAGAGCAGAGATCGTTGGCCAGGAAAAAATGAGCGTAAAAGTCTTTGAGAACACGGCGTCTGGGGATGCCAAAGGGCTGCAACATTGATTAGCTTTCAATTGCACGATAACTGTCGTAATCATATTCGATCGTAACCGGAAGAATTAAAAAGTCATAAATGGTAGTGGACGTAGAAATGACCCGTGAGGAAATGACTTCTTGAGGGGAAGTTTTAAAGAGAACTATAACACTGCTATTTGTTTGCTTTATTATACTATGGATCTGAAAAAATCAAAATCACCAGGTATTTCGTGTTAAACGTCAAGCCACAGCTGTAAAAAATCATATGTGGTCGAAAAATTTCTTTTTTGCATTATCATTATAAAGCTGGCTTAATTAGCCTTATGCAGAAAACAACTGGCAGCCGTTAGATTTTTAAGAATGTTGAGGTTTTAAAGCAATTTGTGGACAACATCGGCTAAACATCGCGCTCGATTTTCTATAATGGACAACGTTAACGTAAATTATCTGAATTCAGCAAGACAGTATCACTCTGCATAATGCCGATAGAATAAATGCGCTCAATGTAAAATATTGCTGTGACACAAATCTAAACTAAATTTTTAAAGCTGACCACCGGTCAACACACTAGACGGGTGATATGTCGTAATAAAGATGTTCGCTGATCCCCAGTGATGCTACGCCGCTGGACCCTTTCCTGTGTTTTCCTAAACGCACGTTTAATAGTTGCTATGGGCGCACTCGTGAACGCAAACAAATTTAAACCTGATCTATGCGAAATAGTAATAAAATATCCTGAACGGTACCAGTAGTTTCAATAAAAAATAATAAAGGATATTTGGAACAAGCAAGCCTCGTGTAATATCAGAAATAATGTGCCATATCTCAACCATACGTTTTTTCTCAATTTTTCAATGTTGGCACGGCTTTCGAAAAACTATTAGATCATTTCTGAAGCTTTGAAGACGCATCATACTAAGCTATTTGTAATAGTGTTATGTATTTACAGATAGATATAATTTGTACCATACCGTAGGCCCACGAGTACAAACTGTTTTTGCAATTTTAAATTTGTCAATAATAACCACCCAAGGTAACATAAAATTTAAAGCGATTAAAAAGATTGGATGTGGCGGCGACAAAAGACTATTCCTGGTGCTCTTGCAACTTGCAGATTTGTCAACGGAGCTATTGAATAATAAGCTAACGCACGTGTATTTTTATATAAGGAGTTTCAGAAGTATTAACAATGCGATTAAACCAATACACGTGTCGCACAACAATCCCTCGCTTTGGAGGCATCACACAATTATCTAAGAATTAATATACACATATTTATTGAAGGTTTCAAATCAAACAAAGAGTGTCTACAAAGACCGTTTCATTGAGAATCGTCAGCTTAGATATTTAAAAAAACGGTTTTTCGTGATGCTAAGATCCGACAAGACATTGCATTTAACTTTTAATACTGTTACATGAGACGAAATTTGATTCTACCTTTTCTGGGGTGAAAACGAACGAGAACAAGCTGTTCAACCAAAATATGATTAACAATCACCCAAGATTTGAGTCAACACATTCGGTATTTTCCAACTCCAATTACTAACTAAATGATGAACAAAGATGTTAAGCAAATACCTTAGCTGGCAGGCTCCGGAGAGCCTCCCAGGAGGGCTCCTGCCCGCCGAGAATGACATAGCCCTGTTCTCCGCCTGGACTTCCCATGTATTCACTGACATCTTTGACAACATCCAAGTATTGATCAAGGTAACTTCTACCTCTGTTGTTTACATAATAGTATGGTAGAGTTGATGATTGCCCACCCTGAAAGCATAATTGTAATTATTGTCTTACACGATGCACATAAACTAATATTGGCCATTTTAGGTTTTACGGTGTATTTCTTGCTTAAGTCAAAATATAACAATTATTATCTAAGATTGTTCAACATATGTAAAAGGGTGGAGAAGCAGATTAGGAAGTCGACAGATCCTGGCAATCCGCATTACACAAGGCCGGGACTTAACACCTCCGCTAAGTCAAGGTCTTTTACTCCATAATAGAACACGCAGTGTGTACCATTACGCTACGGTTTTATACGCAAGCAGAATTTGTTCACGTCATATTAAGGCAGGATAAGGTCATCCCTCAAAATATTTGTTGGGTCAATAAATTTGCTAATATTATTTTAAAGCTTTTCTCAGTATGTATTACGCGGTTCAGTGCATTTCACTTGGTCATGCTTATTTAGCATAATTAGTGTCGAGTATAATTATTGTTAATATGTGTGTTTTTGAAGAATGAAATTTTGTATTTTATTGCAATCCTTTTATTTGTTGTGCGAACCTGTTCATCTATTGTATTTTTATGCAAAAATACAAACTCACCATTAACAGATATTTAAACTTTTAATATTTATGAAATGTTCTATTGCTGAGATGTTCTCCATTTAAACTTTATCGTTCATTGATGCACTATAACCATTTTCGGAGTACAAATTCCTATATCAGGCCCAATTTTATATCATATTTTCCTTCCATTCAAATAACGTTTTAATGTAATAAAGCTATAAATAACGTCTCACAGAAGACCGAATAACTTATAATTGATCTCTACAGTTCTAATCTAGCGCTGCTTTTTTCCTGCTAAACACGGTCTATTCCTACAAGTAGATGTTCTTCAATGAAACATTCCACATACATTTTCAGTCGTATAAATACCATTTTCAAATGAACTGGAGTGAAATATCTCATACACGTACACCTGTTATATGTTATTTTTAAGTTTCTTAGTTGCATTCCCAATTGTGGGTGTCTTTGCGAAACAAATTCGAGTGAGTATCTCGCCTCGACGCCAATTATGTTTTAGATATGATCCTTATCAATGTTTAGACAAATTGTCATAATGTCGGCTCACCAATAATAAATATCGGCTGTTCTGAAATTTCGAGCGAACGAGCAAAAATGGGATTACGACGGGATTTTACACTAAGCAAGAAGAATTTTTAAACATCTACAAACGTTGTATGTATGTATGTATGCACATTTTCGTCGAATTATTTTAATGCAACGGGTGAGTTACGTTGCTCTTCCTCCGACTGGTCCGTGAACATCCTAAGCTTTTTAGAAACAGGTTAAAGTTAATTTTGACCATCATTTCACAAAAAAGTCATCTCATATTTATTGCACTTCGATAATTAGATATTTTGTAACCGTTGTTCCCTTAACGCTCCTAAATTAGAAGTTTTGTTCATTTGCTCGAATGCGTATGAAACTTCCTGATCGTATTATTTCCATTAACAAGGTAGTGTACTCCCATCTATCGGAGATTTTTTCTTGGATAAGGAATTGAGTTGCTCTTCCTATTTTGTAAGCCATAAGCTTCTCTCCACATCTCACGCAACGGGGTGATTGGCTTAACCCACATGAACGCTTCTGACGCGATATGCTACCGAAGCGGGCTCTAACAATTGTTGCCCACAAATCCTTGATGGAACACGAGGCGCCCATCTTTGCTTGTTTGAATATTCATACATACATACTTTTTATTCGTTTCATGGGCATCCTCTATGTTTCTGCAGTGCTAACCTGTAAAACTCCTACTGCAGATGAAGTCGGCTCAAAATGATTTGAATCGAGTGCTAAATAGGCCTAAGAGGCTCGCCATTTTTTTTGACGATATGCCTCGCTAGCTTTAGATTTGAGTCGAGCTCGGTGGCTTGGTGCATTCGTATGCGCCTTGCGACTGGAGGAGACACGTGGGTGCACTGGTTCGATCCCCGCCGGTGTACATTCACATTTATATGGGGTCCGTCTTACGAAGTAATGCAAAAACTGGTACCGTGGACGTTAAATGTTGGCTGATGGCCAGCTTTAAAAAAATGTAGCTTTAGATTTGAGCCGATGTAGAGCTCTGTTCTTGTAAAATCAGATTGCCAACTGCTGCCCTCCTCCCAGTGGAGACGTGAAAATCGTCTCCAACAAGCAGGAAAAGTGGCGGTATCCACATTCTTTCTGGCTCTAAAACAGAGCGAAGCGGTGGAAGATTCGGCCTGCATCTGTATATTTGCGGACGAAAGATAAGTTATTTGTAGTATTATTAAAGGCAGCTCGAAGCAGGAGAAAGGGTGGCGATACGTAAGATACCGGACATGTCAAGGAATTGGCTCTCTCGCTCAGAATTGCACTAAGGAGTCGCTGCAAGGGCGGCGGTGCCAGAAATGCGGGAACATTTGGCAGATTGCAAAGGAGTGCACGGGGGCTCTTGCATGCTGAAATTGCAAGGTTGAGGGTCATCCTGCTAATTCCGTAGGTTGCTCATTAAGTTCATGATAGAGAACGCTTAGGAGGTCCCTTTAAATCTGCAAAAAACACGGTAGATAAATTTCCTTCTTTATAGCTCTCTCTGGGCCACAATCTGCTCTTTACGCAGATGATCTGCCCGTCGCCATCATTAAGCCTTCCCGTCCGGCATTGCAATGGAACGTTTAAGGATGCATCCTCTTTGAAGCCCAGAAGAGCACAGAGCAAGGTTGCGCATCCAGAGGTAGGGGAACATATCCCTACGAAACAGTCTGTACGCCAACACGGCTAAAATAAGCAGCACACTTGAAATTATATAGCCCAATTATCATCGCGGCAGGCGAATTCATGACCGACACAGCAGCACGAAAGAGTGCGTAGCTAAAGAGAGCCCTAGAGAGAACAGGACGCCTTCGAATGGCAATAGTTTCACGGGAATACCGGTGATATCTCCGTTGGGCCATCTAAAGCATGCCATGCAGACGGCTTTTTGCCGATTAACATTACGACATTACGATTCTTTTTATTCGTCCTACACTAGTCCCAACGACACGGTAAAAGAACAGGTGACCAACTTGATGAACACGCCGACTTCGCGAAGGACTTCTAACCACTTCATTTCAGGTTATTTTAAAGCCGCTTTCGAAGTTTGGAGCTATAGCACATAAACGCGTGGGGCAGGCGCTTACTTTGAATGGATGGCTACGCACAATTTGGTCACCTTCAATAAAGCACTGGGTCTTCGTCCTATAGGCAGAATCGAGAGTCCCGCCTCGATGTCACCCTCTGTGAAATAAAACATGCGTCCAAGACGGTAAGATGACAAGCCCACAAGTCTAAGCAAAATTTATCAGACTACCATGTCGTACATATAGTTTAGATGGTTAGGCCGACAGTGGTGAAGAAGGCGCAAAAATCAAGAGCCCTATTTCCCGACACCAACCTGTTTGTTGAACGCTTAAGGTGCTTATTAATCATAAAGGTCAACTTAGCTTCCTCGAAGAGCTACAAAATCTCCTCACGGACTCATGCGTGTATCGGACTTGCCGGTAAGAGCACGCATGGCGACTCCTAGGTACTGGTCGACACAGGATATCGTGGCAGCAATGTATAACTGCGGCAGAGTTCGCGCTGAAAGTGGCGTGTCACAGGGATAGACGGGCGCTACAGTCTAAGGGCTCATCCTGTGCATCGAATCGCGGTTGTGCAAAAAAGGTCATGGCCTTTTGTGACACCCAGATGCTTACCGGTCACAAAAACTTGAGCAAATACCTATACCGAAATCTACTCACAAGCACGGAAAGGCGTGGGGCTACAAGAATGTGTGGTCCACCGTGTTGATGGCGCTTGTGTCGCAGCGCTTACGCGCTGTTTATCTATTACCGCACCGGCAGGTCACAAATACCCGGTAGCTCCTGCACCATATGCGAAAGACAAGGAAAATTGTCTGAAGGAGCGAGCTTCAAGAAGCAATTTTTCTGATGAAAAAAGTCAAGACAAGAATAGGACTAAATAAGCAAGACAAGATGGACAAATAGAGACGGGTATCATGGGGAAGTGGACGGGCGGCTTCAACCCATTATTTTGGTAGGCGTTCACTATCCATTGGCTTGCAGTACTATTATTAATAAAGGTTCAGGCTGATAGATGAAAATTAGTGTAGCAGTGTAGGCACACCTTCAGCGTAAGTCCCACACTACATTCGGCAAATATTCTGTCGTACAATCAGGGCACGTAGGAGCGTTTTTCTGTTCCAAAAAAGTCAGTAACAAAAACGCGACCATTTAAAACTGCATACTCACCTTCGCTCATTTTATTCTTCCATTCATGTCCCCAAACGAAAGCTTGTTATAGTAAAATATTTTGTTACTTAGGGTATGTCTATTTGTAATCTGTATTATAATGACGTCGTAATATTCATATGCTGTCACCCTATATATTGTGTTAGTCGACTATAAAACACAATCTTTACATCGGCTGGCCCGTAGCAAGTCCCTTTTTCTTCAATTTATATTACTCTCCAATTTCCCTGTTTACACTGTGCAATATCTAGACAATAGATAATAAATGATAATACTACCAATGAGATTTTGAAACTACTAAGCAATAAAAAATAAAGTGTAAAAGTGTAAGAAACAATGTGGCGACTGTAACACAAATGTGGTATGACAAACGTGTGTAGTTAAATATCAAAGCTGTTTCAAAAGAAAAGGGTAGTGATAATAACATATATCATGCACTTTACCGATAGGTCTATTTTTACTACATAACATGGTGGGCCTTTACTCATTGTTCTGCAGAGTAACCTTGAATAATCTTGGAAGAGTCACGTTTGACAAAGTGTATGTATGCGAATATTTGTCAAAGCCATTATAAGCCGTTGTGATAATCAAGAAAACGATAATTGCAACAGCATGCTTGTTTCTAAGTACAGGACGCGTGGATCTGCAGAGTATGGTCCACAGTTTTTTCTGCACTAGTTTCTTTCTTTGGCGAAAAAATTGCTTATTCAGTGAGCCCTTTAATGGCACATTTGGTCACCTAAGCTACAAGTAGGCAGTGAGGCAATATATCATAACTCTAAATTATGCGGCCTTTAAATTATCAGGCCTCTAAAAAATAAATCTTTGACACCAAATATATCAAATTAATATGTGCTAATACTTATTGTTTTTACAAGTGAAGTCTAACCGTTTGATAAATAATTTAATTATTTTATAATTAGTTGCTCAAAATAATTCAATCAGCTTACCTGAAATACGAATCCGTCAACGCCATAAGATTTTTTGAGAGCGTCAAGCTTATCAAGAAACCAAGGTACAGCAGTGCTTGTGCTGTAGAGATCAATGGGCGAGCACAGTTGACCCTTCCATCGGGTGAACATGGGCACGTTGTTATCGTCGTGGATAAGGACCTCATTTTGTGACACCCGATCAAAATTCGAAGAGTTCAGACACACATAAGAGTCCACTTCAAGCATAACCTAAATGAAAAATATGGATGATCATTTGTTAATTTTGATTTTATAAATATTATTGATTAGCTGATAAGGCATTGTCACTAGTACTATCTGAACAACTAAATTCCCGCCG
>MNPL01003229.1:0-12481 GCA_002081605.1 Tropilaelaps mercedesae
ATATATATATATATATAGCATTCTATATTTTGTGGGTTTGGTTACTTTTAGACAAAGATAAGAGTCACAATTCATAAGTCTCCGGTAACGATACGGTTAATCGACGGCGAATCAGTCACAAACTTTGTTCCTTGAAAGCAGCAGGTATATGAATGCTTACCTTGATTATTGAGTCAACGCTCTTTATACTTTCCTGAACATCTTAATCCTGGTTGTTTTGCTGTTTTGTATCTGTTGAACCTAAATAACTTAGTACGCAGAGCATGTACACCCTAAATCTATAAAACATGACTACTCGAACGCTCTTCATTACAGGGCATTAGTAACCTTAACAATTTTATAGGGATAACTTAATAGTAAATATGTAGAACGATATAGAGGCGCGCAATTTCTTGCCAGACCGGGCGAAACGATAGAGTTTTACAACGCTGTCTGCAAGCTGTCGTATCTTATTTTGGTCCAATTTGTTTTTCTAAGAAGATATAATTTATCGATGCTGATTAATTATTGATTCATTTGTTCTTGATGACAACTCGACCCGTCTTGCGATCTTTTTTTTAGCAAATAAAAAACTAAGCAGTGGTCTGTCGGTATTGTAATGAATGAAGAATGGCTGTACGCAAGAATAGCCGTAAGAGAGCGCATGATTGATCAGCAAATTAGGCATTAATTCCAACCCTATGAAACTAGTTTGAAAACTACTCATTCGTTTGAGTAGCATACCAAGAAGGGCAGCTGTTTTCAGTTGGTTTAAGCGAGTTTTTTTGCATATCACTGTTACTGTTAGCCAAGCTTTTAACTAATTTATTTCCCTCTTCTTAACTCAGTCTGGTAGACGACCGTTGCGTGGTAAACCCCTCGGCGGGGGACCTGTCCAATCCTCCTCGTAAGTTCCGGGATTGCTGCTTCAAGGTGTGCCCCATGAACAGGTATACTGAGCACCTTTTGGGTCATTATAGTAAATATATATATATATATATAAAGTGATTCTCTTATCCGGCCCGAAATGTTACATCATGTGCTTTTACTGTTCTACTGGCTTTCTTACTGCAAATGTGCAGAACTCCGCTTTGCGTAATGATTGCACCGCGCTGATGTGAGACGCATGAAATATTTTAAAATAACTTTATTAGAAATTTATTGTTGTACGAGTTTGACTTTTATCACTTTCCTATACACTGGCGGCGTATTGGTGTGAATAACACTCCATGTTTCGCATTCTTAGCTAAAACAACAGAGGTTTGTGTTAATGCCAGTAACTTCGGTAAAGGGGAAGTTTTTTAACTATAATTGCAATATTTTATAAAAATAGTGCTTTAGACAGACGTATTTTTGAGTTCCACTATTGTGCAAATGTATTTTTTATTGTATACCAAATAATTTTGGCATTTGGAAATATTGCTCAATGATCTACACAAAATTTGAAGAATACGAATAATAAAAGCGTAGAAACACATGGACATTGAGCACGTGCTATTTTTATAAAAAATATTTTTACACGTACCGTTTTGAAAATTTGACAGATGTGCATGACAAGAAACCACAGGGGCGTCTCCATAGGTTGGCAAAAATAAACGAGGATTTAGTCTTGTTTAGATATTTAATTATAATTAAACATTATTTTAAAATTGTGTACACCAATTTGGCCGTTCGTATGAGTGTCTCTTCTCTTTTTTCATGAATAAGGTTCACATATGTAACAGTTCTCAAAATTCCGATTCGTTCTAAATTTTTAGAATAGGGGTACGATTACGGTTATATTCTAAATTAAGGACTTATTTCAACACGATATTTTTTACTACTGGCTTTTATAGGCTTTTATAAAAGCCTATTTAAAAACCATTAGGAGAAAGCCCTTAGTTGGTTCAAAAACCAACTCAGGCTTTCAATTTTTCAACACCGTTTAATTAACTAGAATTAGTGCGGCCATTCCACTACTTAGTGGAGGCTATCTATTAGTAGTTATACACATTTCACTATCTCTGGTTCTCGGCAGGTATTCGGCCCAGAAGCAGTTTTGGAAAGCAGCACAATCTTCTAGCTCTTCAAAGGAAACCGAACCACTGCTTGTTATGAAGCTTAAGGTAAGACTTTGAACTTCTAGTGGGACGAGAAGCTAAGCATCCTATGGAATATTTTAGTAGCTAAGATCGAGTTTTTATGAGTAATTTGCAGTTATACTGTATGAGCAGATGTAATGAAGAGATTGCTGCACTGCGAACGCTGAGTAGTCATATGCACGCATCCGTACGTGCGCTCTTGAGAACGGAAGTTTCGTATAGTAGAGTCAGAAATAATGAATCAGAAATTATTAGGTATGAAAACATTAATCATTCATGTTCAGTTGAAAATGATTTATTTGGTTGGGTTTTCTGAAAATTGTCCTGACCTTGTGATTACTGGCAAAAGCTGTGGAACTCCGGAATGGCCGAATGCTTACGAAGATGAAAAATTGCTTTAGAGCTGAAGCAATAAAGTTTTAAACAATTCATCAAAGACCGTTATAAGACCTTTAATAAGCCGTATCGGCAAATCATTCTTTTGGTCGTTTGTGCTTTTCGCTTGTTTCCACCGTAACAACTAGCTAATCCTGTCGGAGTTCATTTTATTGAATAGGTTGCATCAATATAAATCTCCCAATCTCAAACTAGTCAGCCACTATGTCAGTCTGAGGAGCAGTATCACTCCCGTTTTCAGTTATTACAGCGGCTTTATGCATTTATAATAGGTGTCATATGTTTACCAGTTTCTTTCGCGTTTGCTTAATAGACTGAGATCTCTGGTTCAGCATAAATATCAACTGTGTAAGCAGCTCATTAAGCCTTTGTACTTTATTAACAAATTTTAACTTTAATTATGGCCGAGCACATTAGGGATTGATACAAATAAGCCAAAAAAGTTAGCAGATCCATAGAAGCAATAAACTGCTATGAATTCCAAGCAATAAACTCAAAGAGCAGTAAGGTCATAACATGTAAGACACTTTTCTTCCCTCTTGTAGCACGCAGCGGACCTGGAACGGAAACAGAACGACACCGAAAATAACAAGATGGAAGGTAGTAAAGTTCAATACGGACAGGTGATTCAACTACTTCATCTAAAATCTAACAAGTAAGAAATTCGTTGTCTTTGTTAGTATTCAAAATAACCGAGTGTCATCTACGAAGTCCCACATTTTCAACTTTGCTGGTGCTGGTACTCTGTTAAACTAGAAGTAATTTATAAAGCCTTCGAAACATTTCATCCCAAGAAAAAAGAGGTTTGCGAAATGGGCAACTATATATACACTTCACCTGAGTTCTTACTTCCTAGCCCTGAAGGTAAACATTTCTGGAAATTGCTCGTTTTGAAACAGGATTAGAATAAAAGCCGTCGGCTTTTCCACACACGTTGAATTTCGCTTTTGTGTGTAATATATTTAAATTGCTTCTCTAGAAGGCTTTCCAAACCTCTGGACAATAACATACAATTTCATGCTGTAGACAAGTGTGGATCTCTTCGACTGAAAATGAAATATGTTAACAAATATATACATACTTCGATAGTATTGATACTGTAATACCTTTCTCATTTAGATACCTGACCGTGAATAAGCGTTTACCTGCTCTACTAGAAAAGAACGCAATGCGTATGATGTTGGACTCCAACGGAAACGAAGGCTCGTGGTTCTACATCATGCCCTTCTACAAGTTAAGAACGGCCGGCGACAACGTCGTCGTTGGGGACAAGGTCATCCTGACTGCCGTCAATGCTACTCAACCACTTCACGTGTCCTCCTACGAACTTCCCGATCACCCTGGATGCAAAGAGGTACATTTCTGTTAAGAATGTCTTTCAGGGATGATGCATTGGTGAAATAAGCCTGAGCAAGAGTAACGAATTCATTTAGGTTCTATTTTTATTTTTTGTTTGAAATACTTGACTATCATTTACGTGTAGGGCGAAATGTTATAAAAACTCCTAAAACAAGTTATGCGAAAGCCGGCGAGCGGTGAACAAAGACCTAATTAAATTTTTAAAACCGTTAATTGAACTGTTTGTAAAACGGTTCAGATCTTAAAAGTATCTTATAACGAGGTTACTCACTAAAGCAACCATGAGACCACTCGATCGCGAATATGACCTCCAACTAACGAGTGATGGCAGAACACTGAAATCAACATATCGAGATATATCATTTTTAGGTAAATGCTGTCTCTGGGTCGGAGATCTGCCAAACGTCGTGGAAGATCTCTCTGTTCATGGACTACAAGGAGAATATTGAAGATGTTCTTAAGGGAGGTGATGTTGTACGACTTTTTCACGCAGAACAAGAAAAATTTCTTACCATGGACGAATTTAAGAAGAAGCAGTACGTTTTCCTCAGGTAAGGATGAGCTGAATAATTAATGTCTCTAGATAAACGAATTGATTTTCGGGTTTGACACTGGGTATGTTTGGCAAAAACGTCGACGTTGCCCCTACTTGCACACCACATGGTTAAGCTGCAGCTTAATCGTTACAGCTTTACCCTCAAAGGTGCTTAGAGGAATATAACCTAGCAAGTGAAGCAAACAACTTGGAACTAGTTTAGAAGAGAATTTTGCGCGTCTGAATAGTGGTCGAGGTTATGGCAAAAGTTTTGACAGGTTTACCTGGTGCTGAAGCAAAGGAGTTTTGAAGGTAGACCGCCCGCGGCGAGACGGGCCCTTGAAATGTCTCAAAGGTATGCCACTGATAATAAGCCCAGGGGTTCGAACGATGGCCACGTTCTATGCGCCTTTTCCTGGGCCAACAGTCTAGACATAAATTTTGTAGCGCTGTAGTGTTAATAGAATTTTCATTTTTAGATTGCTAAATTGTTAATGTTGCGCTTGGCAGTTACAGTCGTAAATGTATATAAAGGACAAAGTGAGTGGAGTGATATTGCAACTAAGCACTTATTTGCAGCTTCTGATTAAAATTTGTTGAATAATATTTTAATGAAATTTTGAGTATAAGTTCGGCTTTTACTCGATTTAAAACACGGATATTAGGAACAGCACAGATTGATCATTAATTTTTTTAAAAAGCCTGTAGACGTTTGTTTGATGGCAAGATATCGGGGTAATTATCCTCGGAGATGGTTATTGTTAGCGGGAGGAGGTAAACAACCCTATAGATTATCCTTTGAGTAGAACGAGTCTTGTTGCAAAAATCGCGGAATCATTAAGCAGAGGCCGATGGTTTTGGCCTGTGGGGCATACCAACACGTGTGCTCATATTTTATTCTGTAGCATAGTGAGAGGAAAAGTCTGTTTAGATATACTTCATCGGGTAGGTTGTACATTCTTTTGAGAAGATAGGTGCGTTATATAGCCTATATTTATGTTAGAGGGCAACTTTGCGTTGCATTTAATTGGCTTCCGAGCATATTTAAACGCTTTAAATATCCGCCCTGTTTTTGCTCTGAGCTGCTTTTCTAATTAATTAAAATAGGAAGGATATTAAAAAGCTTTATGTTTAAAATATCCGGACAAAGTGGTATATTTTACGTTGGTTTTAAAATGTATATACAAAGTTTAAGAGGATCACGTGGCAATCACGTGGCAGTAACATATTTTTGTACTTTCACCGCCAACTCTAGTTAGACTTGAGGATTAACTATATACGGTAACTATTACTGGTGGATTAACCTGTTCTGCCTCTGTTTCTTTTACTACCCCCAAAAGTTTCTGTGCACATAGTCCTATTAAAAAGTAGATATTAAAAATATATATTAAAAAAATTAGGTGACGTTTCAGAGCGGAGCACACCACAAAACATAACAATAGTTTTCTTGTTTACTTTGCCGTAGCGTTGAACATGCTCATATGTTCGAAGACCATGTAAACAACAGTAATAGAAGATTATTGATTGCATATTTACGACAATCGCGTTTATAATTTGAGCAGATCATGGACAGTATTTTTTAGTGCATACTATGACTCGTTCCAACCTAGCTCATTTCTTCCAACAGGACGACGGGCCGTACAACAGCGGCTGCTGCGACGAGTTCAAAAGCCTTGTGGGAGGTGGAGGTGGTTCACTACGATCCCTGCAGGGGAGGCGCAGGCCACTGGTCCAGTCTCTACAGATTCAAACATCTCGCCACCGGACAGGTGTGTACTACGCAAGAAAAAGTCAACGCTTTACCATGCTGAGTAGGCAACGTTAAGTGACTTATAGTAGGTTACCTAGCAGTACACTGATTCTACGAATTGCTCCTACCTTTCATGGTGCCTTAATGTGTTTTTCGCTATTTAACCAGCAAAAGACGTGACAAAACAAGTGTTTTATTTCGGATAATTTTGCAGGGGTAGTTTTAAAATACCGCCCAAGGACGTATTTTGCATCGTAGACTTAGTATTAGAAAACTCTTTCGAAGAATATTCGCTGTGCCTTGCGGCGTCAGAGCATAATTCTACTAATTTAAATCAACGCTACCTCATTCTAGCCCTGAAAATTATCAACACTTTACGGTGTAGAGCACGTTTCCAGATAAAAGTTTTTATCACGTTTGTAATCCAACAGTATCTGGCGGCCGAGGTTGACGATGATGAAACTCCGGACGTGATGCGGGCGAAGCTGCGCGGTGCAGTGAGTAATCACCTTTATCGGCTCGTGGCCGTGGCTGATTGCCAGGACGCGTCAACCATTTTCGAATTGGACGCTACAACCTTTTCGCGCTGCGATAGCCTCGTTCCGACATCGTCCTACGTGCGGTTGCACCACGTCAGCACGTCGTCGTGGGTGCATTCGACGACGATACCGATCGACAAGGACGAGGACAAGCCGGTTATGATGAGGGTCGGCTGCGCCTGTGTCAAGGTAAGGGACCAATTTCGTAAACAATGCTGTCTCTTGCGCCATACGCAACCCCTCTTGCATAGTATTTTTTGTAGAACCAATGAGCTTTCGGATCGCTGCGTCATCAAGCAGTCGGTCACCCTGTACTCCTCCAAAAGCTACTCGTCCGCAGCTGGCGGTACGGCAAGATGTAAGGTATCCCGGTAGTCAGCTCTGAAGGCTGACCGCCCTACCTCGGCCCATGTGAGGGCTGCGGCTATTAACCTTGGCTTTCAACCAAGGTCGAAGAGGAGTCTCTATTGGCTCATCGGCTCCGCGGAATTAGCAGCACCTCGGTGTTGTCTGCGGGGTTCCCTGCCGCTTGGGGTTCAGGCATAATGTGGCGCCTGCCCTTGACTAGAACCAATAAGCTTTCTGATTGGCAATTTTTTGATAGGTTAGGTAAATTAATGTCCAGCTGTTATTCATTTAAATCTTTACGGGCTTATGTGCATTCCTCCTAAGAAGCTAATATAATGCATATCGAAATACCTCAACTGTATTTACAGGAAGATAAAGAAGCATTTGCAATTGTACCTGTGTCCGCATCTGAGGTCCGTGACCTCGATTTCGCCAACGACGCCTGCAAGGTGTGTTTGCTTGTACTTTCTATCCGTGGCAAGGTTAAGTAACATTCGGGCGTTTTTTTAAACATGGTGCTATATAAAATGTGAGAATTAAAATACACTCAAAGACTAATGAATCCACAGATAAATAGTAATTTGTTGGTGATGATGTCTTTAATTCAACTGATTTTTATGCACGTTTGAATAAAAAAATTTGCAATCGTACTGTACCGTTCGCATTGCAGGTTCTCCAGAAGATAGCGACTGCTATCGAAAATGGCGATTTCGCGCAAAATGAACGCAAGACAGCAACTCAGCTTCTGCAAGAGGTATAATAACGAGGCTATCAATGAAGAGGCAATTTATTGAAACAAAAAGCCTAGCCGAATTTTTGAGAAAAATTGCACGAAAGATAGCACGACTTTGTCGGATATAAGTGTAGTTGTTGCGCTAATCGACAGCACTGCCTGTTTTTGAAAAGTCTTGTTTTCATTTCGAACTTATTTCTAACACAGCCTCTGGTACGGGCCAAATGCTTGAGACATCTAACGGTCATTCACTCTCTGAGAAGTTTTTATATTTATTACTAAAAGCATTTAATTGTACTTCGGGTTCCTTTAGCAGTGTCACATCATTGTTGCTTTTAAGGCAATCGGCGTCTACTGGGTTAACTCAACTGACGCCTTATTATATTTTTACTGGCTTTGGGATTATCTACCTTGTTGTTCTAAACGTTTTGATTGTCTATCGATTCAGACTTCCCTTGCTATGTTTTCATTTGCGGTTTCATTGCTCTGACTTGAATGTGTAAATGTTGCATTTGTAGCAAAAGCCTAATTTTCCACTGTTTGAACACCTGTTTGATGGCGTAATGATATGATACAATGAGGTACTTGAATAATAACACGGATTCACACATAAACAACATGTAGATAGGATTCGGCTTTCGGCTTTATAAATGCATGTAGGTATCCTGCTGCAGTTCACAGCTGGATGCCGCTTTTTTTAAATACGATCTTTTAATTATCTCGTCACGATTTCTCCTCGCCTGGTGCAGAAGTCACGATTAGTCACGATAGAACACATCTTGTATTTATAATACGGGTCATACAGTATATGTGACTTAGCTGCAACAGTGGATTGGTTATTCATTACTATTTTATTTCTTTAATGTTACGTTAAATCACTGTAAAGTTACTGTGCTATGATATGGTAGGTAATATGGCCTTCAAAGAATTATGCTTGATGTGCTTGCTGGGGCAAAAAGGCATTTCTCAAGAATAGTCTCTGATCCAACAAATATGATAGTGAGATCTCACTTCATCTGAAAATGGGGTGGGCGTCGAATAGATTTATTTAGGCCTCTGGCGCGTTAGCCTTTGGGGGTTTATTCTCACGATTAAGATCGAAATTCAGCCCAATCGACCGTTGTTGGCCTATAGAGTCAGTGTTGGAATTTTCCCAGAGAATATTCGAGCGGTAGTTCGTGTGCATGCTTAGGTTTGCCTTGTGGCAAACTACTTCGCCATGTTTTGTCACCTTGCGCTTTTGTCATGTCTCGTTGCTTTGCATGTCTGGAACCTCATAATGCCTCATTGACCTTTAGGTGTGTTCGCAGATCATCTACTTCACTGCGAATCAAGAAAATGACCCGAAAAAGGGCGATGCCCTTGAACTGGTTGTCCACGAACCTAATCGGGAGCGGCAGAAGCTGCTGCGTGAACAAAACATACTCAAGCAGCTATTCAAAATATTGCAAGCACCGTTCAATGAAGATAGAGCCGGTAGGTGACAAAAACAAAAACGTCAACAAGAATAAAACCTTCCACACACTAAAGCCTGTCGCTCATTTTTATAGTTTCATTTAGCAACTAGCAACGCCATTTTTACGGTTCAAGAAACCCGCAACAGATGCCGGAACATTGTATGCTTGCTTCGCAAAAAAATTATATATTTAGATATGGCAAATAAACATAAAACCGCTAATAGAAGGTGTCCTATTTTTGCAGGTGGACCAATGCTTCGTATGGATGAACTGCAAGACCCGCGGCATGCGTCGTACAAGTACATCTGCCGTTTATGCTATCGCGTCCTCCGTCTTTCACAACAAGAGTACCGAAAAAATCAAGAGTATATCGCCAAGTGGTTCGGCTTCATGCAAAAACAGATCGGCTACGATGTCCTCGCTGAAGACACAATCACCGCACTTCTACACTCGAACCGCAAGCTGCTAGAGAAGCACATTGGCGCGTCGGAGATCGAGACGTTTGTGTCTCTCGTGCGCAAGAATCGCGAATCTCGCTTTCTTGACTACTTATCCGATCTTTGCATCTCCAAAAGGGTCGCTATTCCTGTCACGCAAGAGCTCATCTGCAAGAGTGTGCTCAGCGACGAGAATTCTGACATCCTTATTGAGACCAGGCAAGGAATCACCAGTGTTGACCGTTGAGCTTAGCGTTATTTAAGCCATACCGCCTATACGATAGGAAAGCAACAATTGTTTGAACGCATTGTATATTTAATACTACAGGACCTGTAGCTTCAACGGTTAGCGTTGAATTTTTTTACCTCATGGTTCGCCAGGATGCGAACCGTTTTTATTTTTAGACTTCACTTATTACGCATATGGCATCATTTGACAAAACGACTCACATTATGATTCTATAGTTTTTAAATATGGCAGTCTTTAAATGCACACTTCATAATGAGTTTATTGCCCTGTTAACATTTCTGGGCGACGTACGTTTCTTTAAGATTTATAGCTGTTTTTTAGACAGACTTCGTCAAACACCACGCGTCACAAAGTAATATAGTTTACTACACCTTTAGCGCAAAATTGCCGGCCAAAGAATCCATTCGTAAACGTGTTGGCCTTGCTAATCTTCAGGTTAATTCGGAGCCAACTTGAGGTGGAGTTAGCGGTAGAGTCTCGCCGCAACTTAGAACCCCTGCTTACTGTTGAAGAAGACGACGAAGTCTACCTAACGTGGGACAAGGGAGAACAAAGCAAAGGTATTGTGGCACTAGCACAAGCTGCTAAAGACTATCTACGGGATCCTACAGCTTATCCTGGAGGCGCCGTAGACGCACGAACTCTGGAGTATTACCGCCATCAACTCGACCTGTTCTCAGGGATGTGTCTAGATAGACAATATCTGGCTATTAACAGATTGTCGCACATTCTCGACATTGACCTTATTCAGGTAAAGGAATCATGAGCTTTTATTACTTGTTCATAGTTTATTGACTGACAGTTGCCCGAAATACTCTTTTTATTTGACTGCTAAGAGTTCTCTAAAATGTGTAATGTAGTAAAGCGAAACAGATACAAGTATTTAAGATTCATGCTTTCAATATTTTTCCGGTTTTATTAAAATATGTATTAAAACAATGCATTTTCCTAACCTAACTTTTCTAATTAACAAGTGAGTTAATAATTAAATTACATTCCTACTAGTTAGGATTCTTGCTAAGAATCAAATATTGGCTCCTGAACTTTTTATAACTACTCCCCGTTTCAAGGCTGACCACATAGCCTTATTTGGAATGGCGCTTTTAGTGTCTTCTCGGATATCACGCTTGTGGCAAAAATATTTAGAGTGGGTATTACGATTTTTTTCAGACAAATCTAGTTCGGTTTCTTTGAAGAATTCCTTTAAAAACCATAGCAACACCGAGCAAGCGCAACAATTTGCGTGAGTCATTTCAATGGTTTTATACGCCACCATTATGAACCTAATTGATCGATAGAGATACTACCAAATCGATATGGGTACTTTACGGACAAAATTAAGATCGCGTTATAATAGGCGCCGTGATAATATTATGAATTTAAACTTGTGCAATGCATACTGACTATCGTTTAATGATCTATTAAAACATGCTGTACATAAGTAATGATTATTGTGTCTTAATTGTAATATATAGATATTTTATGGCGAAGTATAGTAACAAATATTTTCTGTTTTGAATAATATTCTTATGATTTAAAACCCAAAAACTACCTAAACCCCATTTGTCTGGTGGTGCATTTTAATTGAACTTTACGGCAGTAAATTAGACTAACACGTATTTGCCATGCAAATACTGGGATTGTGTATTCATAGTACAAGTAATATTTTTTGGTGATTTCTCTTGGCATAGAAATGCATGGCGGATGAGAACCTTCCGTACGACTTGCGGGCAGCCTTCTGCCGACTCATGCTTCACATGCATGTCGACAGAGATCCGCAAGAGCAGATCCAGCCCGTTAAGTACGCACGGTTGTGGAGCGATATCCCCAAGCAGCTCTCCATCCAGGAGTAAGTTATACTAAACACACTTAGGAATCATTATGCTTTACGCTTCCAACGAAACTGCCTTAATCTTTCGTATTAATCGCAGTTTATTATCCAAATTATCACGCTGAGAATATATGAACTTCTCCGACGGAATGGTGCAAGGGTACCACCAGGTATTTTCAATGGTGGGGCTTTCAACTCATACCTCGCATGGCACATGCAAACCAATGCCGCTCATTATATAATCATTGATAAAGGCATTGATGGAGTCTTGCGCACTTATTTGGAGATAGTTGTTGCATGATTGTTACTATGACGATTAATTACTATAATTTAATTATTGTATACTTTGTGGTGCCCCCAGCTATGACGCAAACAAGAACACGGATATTTCTAAAAAAGAAGAAGTTCAGCGCAAGTTTAAAAAGACTATCACATTCGTAGAAGACTACCTCTGTAACGTGGTCGGGCATGTGTGGTCATTTTTCGATCGCGAACAGAACAAACTTACGTACGAGGTCGTCAAGCTAGCTCGAGAGCTTATCTATTTCGGCTTTTACTCCTTCAGCGATCTTCTTCGCCTCACAAAGACGCTTCTCGGCATCCTTGACTGTGTGCCTGAAAACACAGTTCCGACCCACAACGGTAAATCATTACACTTTTATCGATGTTAGGTATTTAGAAATTTTCGTAAAGCATCATTTATCTATTTTTTTTGATTGAGATTAAATGAGATTAAACACACACACACACACACACACATATATATATATATATATATATATATAT
>MNPL01003231.1:0-26682 GCA_002081605.1 Tropilaelaps mercedesae
ATATATATATATATATAACTTACCGTTAGTAGAACACAATTCCATATCCATATATATATATATATATATATATATAAATATATATATGTATATATAACTTACCGTTAGTAGAACACAATTCCATATCCAGGATCCACGCAGCCTGTGGCTACGGTCAACCGAATGACATCGGCTTGGTCGATTTCGGCCTATCCGTGCTAGCAAATAAAGCCAAATGCAAACGGGTGTATAGATTGGTGAAAGAACAGAGGCCACTTCTATGTTTGTTCGTGGACTGTTTGCTATCAGCGTCCGTTATCGGCAAAACGTGATGAAGGCCTGGAGCTCTGCCAAGCTCATCTCGCCTGTGTCACAGCTCCCCAAGAGGAAAGAGGGCTCGGGAGTAGGAATAGCTAACAAGTGGAGCCGATGGATGGATAGATTATTGTATAGGGGGTACTCGTTTACTCTGTCGCTTTCGTTTCTCTATAGTTGGGTCATTGGACGCTCAGAAAAATCTAGTTAAAATCGGTAACACTTCCGAAGTGTCCCGACACCCAGCAACACATCGACGAGATAGGCCTCGTGCCTGTCATTCGGGAAGCGCAGATTCAGTGCGAAGTGAATAATTGAAGGTGTTACATAGATGTAGAAAACACATTGGATTAACAGGTTAAAAATAAGCAAGCGAGTGTTTGGCTAATTCGCAATACTTTCAAGTCGTTCCAAGTCGTGTGTTCTGATGGACTCATTGAGATTTTTCTGGGTTATGCGTCTCTCATACGCTTGTTTTCTATTTTCGCTTTTGAGTGTATTTATCGTATTTCTCAGGTATGAGGTATCAGAATTATGAGATATCTCAAGTTTCAAGTACTATAATATCAGATGTGGCGAAGATGCTCTTTGGTGTAGCTACTGATTAAGAAGTGATGAGAAAAATTGCTTTGTAGCAGACATTAGCAAAACGGGTTGAATCGAGAATGAGCAGTTCAAAATTTTAAACGCTAATTTAGATTCGATGGTAAAGAACAGCCTCGATTCAACGCAGAACCGTGCTTCGTGCAGAACCGAGACTTCGACTGGTTGCAGGATCCGGAAGAATCAGTTGGCCTCTAGCAAAATTTTAGCTTGATGTCAATAATAGAGAAGCGCTGGCTCCGTCCAATGCTGTCTGTCATAGCTCTCCTTGAAATATAACCTGTACTTCCATTAATTCTGCTGTTTTTTGAGTGATTTATCACCAACCTTACTTTTGGAAGAAGAACAGCGCCTGTATGAAGGACGTAAAGTTCTTACCGTGTGTCAAAATTACGAAAACTAAGAACTTGTATGTAATATTGCTTTATTCGAAGTGCCGTAGACGCGCATATCTCTTGTCAGAGGCAAGGATCATTTTTGTTTACTCTTTTTCTAAATAAGGAATCATAATGCCGCTTTATGAAGAAAAATTATGCGAACATTTCCTGGCTCGTTTTTGGTCGTTGCAAAGGTAAACAAAATAATTAGGTAAATACCTAGATATTTACCTTGCGTCTTCCAGCCACTTTTTTCTTTTTCCCACTCAAGCATAATTTTTTAAGTTACGACAACTACTTTGTCATTTCAATAGAGACACTTCAATTAGCCAGTCGTTTTTCCAAAATTGTGCGTGTATGTGTTCAACTTATCCTAAACTTATGTATGAGACGGGTAGAAGATATTTTTTGCTAGATCTGCAGTGTAAACGCTGCGACGATGTATATATGCCCTGGCGAGCTTCAAGTGGGGACCCTATGGACGGCGCCAATTGCCCGGCCATACCCACTACGCTGTCTTGCTGCACATAACTTATCTAGCCATCATTTTCTCGCATCGCAATGCTTCACTTGAGGCGAGCTGGGCATTTGGAATGGGAACTGGCCTCTATGAAAGCACTGAGGAGAATGCATTAGTAATGTTTATTTCTCTGAAAGGGAGGTTAGTAAATACGCAAATAAAGCGCAATAGGGCGAAATGATCTAATCTATTCTTTTCTAGAGCTAGTCGCTCGGCTGTGAGTAGCTTGATTGACGGTTATGCGAAGTCATTGGAATATCTGAAATCGCCTACGTGGAAACTCAAAACTCTGTTTTGCGGAAAGGACCGCCAACATAGTCTTTGCTCGTTTTCTGTAGAAAAGATGCTGTAAAGATACATGTGTTACTCGGGCTAATCATTGCTAAAAAGTTTGGACTTGTCCTTGTTTTATACAGGATTAACGGAAGGAAAGGCGCCCGCGGGATTGCTTAATGGTCTGCCTGCCGGGTTGGCCAATGTAATAACCTCATCCAGATAATCCCCACCGGTGAAAGATCGGTTCGGCGCTCATCTGTGTCATTGTTACCTTTATCAATCGACGACACTTGCAACACTCCCACATAAGCAACATTCTTGCGTAGTTTGCTCGACGCAACGCCACCAGAACAACAGCCTTCCAGCGTTGACTCCTGCGCCCAGTTCGCGCCGTTCGTTCTTGTGCTCGTCTAAACGAAATCTCGGTTCGGCGTAAAATACGCGGGCAGCATCGTCGCGCAACCCATGCGCCGGGCTCTGACTGAAGACCAAAGAACAAAGTGAAGAAAACACGAGAACGGCGATGACGGCGGCGGCTTCGGACCCCAGCGACGAGGCGCCGGTTGTACTTCAGGCATAGATGTGAGCGGCCTTTCGCACGGACCGTCGCTGGGCTTCGTGGCCACAGATATTGTGGCGGAGCCGCGCATACGCCGTGATGCAATCGCATCACAACGTTCACGATTTTTGCCACCCGCCCCCGACGTTCACCCCTTCGGCGTTTTCGTTATTACCAACTAGACGACAGAAGTGGTTGCTAACCAGGAAAGGCGGCAGCAGCCGGTTTTATGGTGGCTGTGGAGTATACGTTGACGCGCCGCGCCAATCATAGACGAATGAAGAGATGGTGGGCGCCGTTCGCCCGGCGGGTGGTGCTTCTGCAGATGTTGACGGAGCAGATGCAATCGTCTAGAACGAGTAACAACTACCTACCACCCACCTCTACAGCCAGACGATAGCGGCGGGGAGAAGGTGGCTTTCCCTGCGGAATTGGCAGTCATAGTGGAAGTGTCGTGTCCGTGGTGTTGTGACGACATGGCAAATATGTCGTCTAAGCCGCATAAAGGAAGACGAGCCGGTTAGAAGCATGTCGAGCAAATAGCGTCGCTCTAGACGGCGCCGGTGGCGGCAGCTGCCGAAGTTATTCGGCTGTATAAACCTCGGCAGCTCGGGTCGTTGCGCGACTATTAGCTTAGCTCATCTTGCTGAAATTGTGTACTCATCCAGGATGGCCGAAGCGACCGTGACTTGGGTGGCCAGAGGGCGTGGCATCTTTGCGGCGTCTCAGCGCAGGTGTCGGTAGTCGTTCCGCCGGAGTATAGACGTAAGCGACAAGCGAATGAATTACCGCATTTTATCATAGAAAGAAGGTGTGTGGGGGGAATTTGTGGTATGTCAGCAGATCTGCGCGGATACGATTGTCGTGGATCTCTGCGAGCAAGCCGAAAACCGCCGTAATTTTTGTACGAGGCTTTGTTTGTTTGTACCGCCCGCTGGTTGTCCTGCCGTTAAGACGTCAGCTATCAGTCCACGTATTATTCAGAGCGACTGATGTTGCTGTTGGTAGATAGTTCCTCTCCTTTTCTATCATGCCGAGCCGATGTTGGGCTCCCAGCACGTCGATAGCTTCTGGCTCTGAGCAAGGTTTCTTCGAATGGTCAATCCCTCGAAGCAAATGAAGTTTCTAGCAGCCTACCTAATTATGCTAGATTTTTTGCTGGCTGGAAAAAGAATTCAATTGATCCGTGGTTTCTTCAGCGCATACACTTCTTAATCGGCGGTCCCATTGTGATAACAGCACATCTCTATAAAACAGTCTCACTCAAACGGTAGCTTTCTTAGACCTAGAAATAAATATTGTGATTGCGTAACATGATAAAACAATTACACTCCTGGCGAGTAAACACTCTACGCGCTATAGCGCGCGCTTGGCGCACATTTCGTTAAGGCACAAAAAACGGCCGACAAGGACAATCGACCCCGAGCTATTACTGATACCACAAACGTCAATAGGTAGTGGGCCTATACGACTGCAAGTACATATACGCATCATATATATATATATATGGCGTATTATATGAGGTAGCGAACATGAGTCTGCCGAATTGGGCACGTCCCGTTGGCAGACTGCCGAATAGAATTTGTTCGACCCGCGCTGTCGGCCTGTTCCGCCGAACGTTGCCAAGGCGTCGTGCCCCTCCGAGCGTCAGTCTGTATAGTAGTGAACCATCAATTATTGTGTCATAGAGCGATATAGTGCTGCGTTGTGTTGTGTCGTGCTTGTGCATTCGCCGTTGTCGTACGTGCCGCTGTCACTCCTCGTGGCGCCTTTCTGGCTGGTGCAGTCAAGGTAGTGAGGGTCGACCACCACTAACGGCAGCCACAGCATCTATTTTCTTCTATCCCCATGGGGTGGCTGCTAGCCGCAGTTTTCTGATGCCGTTTATGTCAGACACGGCCGGTGGCAGTGCAGTCTGTCGGCGTTCGTCTCTAGTGGCTAGATTAGCGTTTTTGAATATCGACTCGCGCTGTTGCTGAATTCTGTTGCCGCATTGCAGTTACATTGCACAGCGTTTGTTCAACGGACGCGGGACTGCTCATGAAGCGGTAATACGACAATACATATAGAAATAGACGAGCCCCAGACGGGGCGCTCGATGCCGAATCGGTACGTCAGCTTCTTCGATTCAATAACCAAACGTGCCACGAAAATTAGTTATCGTCAAATCAAGCACAGAAGTGCTGCTCACGGCAGTACGACCGCCATGATTGCTATGAGGATTGTCGTCAAGATTTTGGATATTGTCTCTACTGACAGCTATGATTCGATCTACGCATCGTTTAATTCAATAATCGCTGGATTGCATAAAGAATGACTGGCTTACAACTTTATTTAGCTCCAAATAGATCAACGGACGGCCTTGAGACGCTGCAGAGCCACTGTACGTAACTCTCCAGAACAAAAGTCCATAGATGACAGTTTTTTTATTTTTTGTGTCCTTGAGCCTTGCGAGAGCCGATGGGATTCCGAAGTTTACTTACGGCGGCTAAGAGCGAAATGATTTTTCTGGTTCTTTTATGCGTCATATATAAATGCATTTTAATTTAATGTTCAGCTGAACAAATAGACTGCGTGAATATGCACGCAGCTAGTCAACGCCTCCTCATTTTCCAGCTAGTTCCTGGACGTGTTTCAACTATACGCTTACAGTACGTGTCTGTTCAATCCGATTACAGGATCCTGGAAGGACCGGTCGAGCTGCACACTCAGACCCTTTTGTAGGATCAAATGGCACCTGAGGAAATATCGACATGGACAACGAAAACATTAATTGTCAAATAGGACAAGGACGACTCGATACTATGCGTTTTGCTGTTTATAACGTTGCTTTTATTCTTTAGCAATAGGTCGGAATCGTTCGCTGGCGATGGCCAGCCGTTCGAGGAACAAGTGCCTGTGAGGGTCTACCATTGTTGACCAGCTTGATATGCAGGGTACGTCGCTGCAGGAAATCGCCGACATGGTAGCCTCTATCGATTAAGGAGAAAAGGAGCCAGGACGGAACTCAGATTTGGCGGGTGCGGTCCACATAAAACCGCTAAGTTTTATCTATCGCTGACCGCAAACGCGACTTCTAATCTTTAATGACGTCCCTGCCAGTTGTTGTTAAGTGGAATACACGATAAGTCTGTAGGTGACAGGCTAGCATTACAAACTCGATTAATGAACAACGCAACGAATTTACATATTTGCCAAGTTCAATATACGTTAGTGTGGTGTCCCATCAGCCGTTTATTGCTCTCGGGGCAATCATCTGACGGTGAACTACGTCGTTGGGGTTGACCGCAATGTATATTGATTTAGGTTCAGTTATTACGCGAAATATATCTAAATGTAGATGCGATGATGCCGGAGCTTGTTGCCGGCCTATCGTTGCCATGGGGCGCACTTAAACGCTCAACATTCTTGTGGTATACCAATACAATACAGAGGCTCAATTATGGACTGTTGTTTTACAACGCTCAAGTGCTTGTTAATGATCTATACTATGAGATCATGAGAGATGTAAGAATAGTTGCTTCCAGACATATACGTACGGCTAATACTTTTGCCAAACGTGACGTCTAATGTTGCCAGGTAAATGTGAGTAATTTGAGCAACGTACAACCACCGTAGAATGGGTGCACAATATTTATACATGACAAACTATATAATGTGCTGAGATGTCGATGAACATTGCTTGAACTTGCGAACGAAACGAGGTCTTGCTTGCCTCTTCTGCTTTTTGTTGCTATACGCAAAAGGGCTAACAGTCTGGCGAGAAGGATGTTTAGCTCGGCGCATTTCAGTACGCCGCAAAATGGCGGTGAGAGAGAAACTTCGGACATGATGACTTTGGTAATGTATATATGAATGTTTATTCACAGGTGCTGTAGTGTATTATGAATGTACAAGCGACTATCTGGGTTGTCATAAGCCGCGGTCGAGATGCCACAACGAAGAACAAGCAAATGTAGTAGGTAATATAGACACGCCTGCAGCTGGATCGTTGGTAACTTAAATACATTTATAATACTCTACACAAACTGATGTCAAAAGCAACACTTGCGTTTTCATTTCGGCGCGAAGGGTAGGTAATTGAGTCGACGGAGGGTAAGAGAGACGCGACACATTTCGATTCTAATGTACTTATCCACGGCTACACAAAGACACCCACACAGCTACGCCATTTGGGTGTGCTCTGACTTGTGTCTGACATCCATTGCAGGGATGAAAGTTGAACTGAGCCCTAATTTGACTGTAGTCTGTTGCGCACCATTACTGCTAACTGGTACGTTTTATTCAAAACATTTGTTGATAATTTTTGAGGGCCTTGCCGTGGTAGAATATGAGGGAGGTGATGGTGACATGAGCGTCAGCGATCGCCTTAAAGTGCGGCCTATTACATGTTGTCGCATTTCTGCTCAATCCAATCGGGACTCATTGCACAGTCATGGACAAACATGGGAAGCCGGGTTAATTAAACAGAAAGGTTGGACTTTCGTCAGCGGCTATTCCTAGAAGGATTGTCACCATAGACATACTCCATGGGCCTATAGAAAATGGCATGACCGTTAGAGGTAGCGTTATCCCTAGCCATTGTAACTCAATGATATCTGATTGGGTAGAATTCTAAATTCTTGTTGGCATATTCACCATTGTTTGCCCTAAAAATGTACTGTGTTACTCAAAACGCTGTTTATGCCTCTTCTTAAACCCTCACAAACATTTTTTGCCATATCTTTTCTATCGTTATAACCAATTCCTTCAAGCGCATTTGATTACAGGGTATTAGGCTTTATCTGACACTTGCAGTCGACAGTGCAGAAACAAAACGGCCTTAGTGAACAAACTAACGATACAAATACATACATGGCAATTCCGCTGTAACCTGAGTACTTCAACATCAAATCTGCTCAAATACGCGTGCGCTCACGAAGTACTCACATTTTCTGTCTCAGCAGCACCACCTCCGGGAATTTCAACTAGTTTGGGAATCATGGGTATATACACGTCGCAGTTTTCTGTCGAATGTTACTTCAGTGTTCAGGCAACTTTGCCCCGGATTTCGCATCTTGCCACGATCGGGCCTGTACACAATTACTTTTTGTGTCAACATTTGGCCTGATTGGTTGGACACGTCACCTGTACGGACGTCACGAGGCACCAGCGAACGCTCCTAATGCGACTAATAAATGGCTGGCTCTCGGTCAGGCAAGAGCAAATCGAATTCTATAGTTTGATCTCGTTCTTCGGGTCCACTGGTCGTTCGTCCATCTCCTGACGTCACACTGGCGGCCAAGCTGCGTCACGGTTTAACGATTTATTCATAGCTCATCCAGGCGACAAAACAGGTTGCCCTGCGTTTTCGCTCTGCCGACCGAGTTGGCGAATACAGAGATGGTGGAAGACAATGGTGGTCCAATTGTAAATGAGGCCTATCGCTGAAATGACTGATCTACGTCAGAAAATAGAAATTTTTGTCAGGGTTCGCGTTGATCGGGTTATAGATCGTGTCGTGTAAACTAGTACTTGACCCGCGGTCTTTGCGTCTAACGCATTCAAGGAAAACTAAATCGACATGATTTATTCTGCTGTAAAAGCGATATCGGGAACATGAAATGTTTGGTGAAGCCCAGCCGTGAAAAATGTTCTCGGGCTGCACCGGGCGCTTGGATCATACCTTCATTCGCAGTAATAGAGAATAAGTGTTTCTAGTCAGACTACCGCGTTGGTGGACTTCAGTGTAAGACAGCAAAGTCAGACGGCTTAGGTAAACCTGTGTTCAAGGAATCGCTGTCTAGAAAGAAGATCGTACTATTTTTCGCTCCAATATTTCGACACCGTATCCGACGTAATATATTTTAAGTCCGCATCATACAAGTTCTGTTAAAATGGCGTTTTATGACGATGATTGGATTGCTAATTAGTCAAGTGATGTAATCTGCCGTCTTCCACTTCACTGGTATGTGTTTGTGTATTTAGTGGGAGGCTTGTCGTTTTGGTGTAAAACTGGACATTGCGCCCGCGTACTCCAGGTGAGCATAAATGTGTTCTTCTCACTGCCACAGATAAAAAGTCTCATTTGCTACAAAGTATCTGAAGGCAGCTAGCCACCGAGTCCGACGACTTGGTGGCCCTTGATGACAAGGCGGGAAATTTAGATGAAGGGAATCGGCGACCGTTTGAGGTTATTTTAATCAATCAAAGCAAGTCGAGGAAGCAATTGTGCAAAAAGGAAGAAAACATCGTTTCACAGAGCAGTAGAATGGCAGGCGCGTAAGTGGGAAAACGATTGATGGAGACTACTAGAACGGTAGGCGTACAGAGGCAGCTAGTGGTAGCCGCAGCTGAATAGTTAATCGTTTCTGACCGTGATCCTTCACTACATATCGAATTTAGCTGAATTGCGATGGCTACGCAACAGAAATGGAACCAAAAGCCCTTGGATATCCTTGACCATGTACCTGTTAGTCTGGGATTTCGAGAAAAAAATGAAGGAATAGGCGAAGCGACAAGGCCGCTTCCGGAGGTCGTCCTTTTGTCTGAGTCGTATTACCTTCACTCGGCTGTCACCTATCCGGGCACTGAGTAAAGATCAGATTATATCAAAGGAGACGAGAGCAAAAGTTCTACGCCGTACGCGGGGTCGCTTCGGCCACCGTCTCTCCGGTTCGAAGACGTCCTGCGGCCATTTTACGCGCACTGCAAAAACAGAAACGCTCTTCGCTCTAACCAAGCTACGTAGGCCAGAGGACGCAGAGGCAACAATTGGAGGCGTTGCGCAAGGACCAAATTAGTTTTTCCCCATCATAACTCTCTAGCGACACCGTGTGTGTGCTCTTTGGTGCTGTTATTCTTTCTGCGACACGAGTTGTTTCGTTTGCTTGTTGTTCGTTGTTTCATAGCAAATCATCGCTCGGTAGTAAACAAAGCGATTTTGCTTGCCGCCGTACCGTACATCAGGTATGTTCATTTACAAGTTAGATGAACACATTTTGAGCATCACATATGTACAGTTGTAGTTACTCTTCGTACTCGTTCTTAAAACGTCTTATTACTCCCATCGTGGAAACTGGTTCATCCTCACGATGTGTAGCGCGCTCCGTTTTCGGAACTACGCCCCAGCATCGGTGGCCTTGCTCAGGTGTTGGTACATTGTGCCAAGTTACATTCATGCGTGTTTACCGGCAGTACCTGGCTTCTCAAATGGTGGAGAGTTAGACAAACACTTTGAGCTCAGTATCTGGAGCACTTTCGCCTAGGCAAACCTTGTAGTGTATACTGGTGGGCGTACGCTAACTGCTACGATATAATCAAATGCAGGAATATCGCTGATAGATATAACTTGAAGTAAGAATTTAATGACTGATACCAAAGTTGTACAGTGGACCTTGCTATTTTAGAAGCAGTGTCCTTAATTTATAGTACCAGTTGGTACTGCTCAGTCATGGTTGAATTCATGACTAAGGCAAAAAAGTTAACGTTCAAGGCTTCAGATAGACTATAGTTCCATGGGCCATCCAAGGAATTCAGCCATTTTGATATTATTAGGTTGATTGGTTAAAACTGGGACGACTTGGTACTATTTGTATTTGAGCTTATATCTTAAAAAAGCAGATACACGTGTTAAAAAAAAAACACAAAGGCTCATTAAAGCAATCAAATGCACATTCTCCACTCCCTAAAGATATAATTGATATGGATAAGAATTGTGTTGTCCGCTGCCATGAGATAGCAGCAGCAGCAATAGCATCGCTCCGAATGCACTTATTGACTTGCTCTAAACTTTCAAACCACACATCAACTATCTCGAGCCTTCGAGGTGGTGCCGTGCTGTTCCGCATCTATTACGTTCACGTTTCGTTTGAAGTTCTTCTTTGAAGTAGTATGCTTTCTACCTACTCAACGTGCGTATTCCTTAACGTATTCCACAACTGCGTCGTCATAACGACTCGGACCTACGTGGATGATACTCCAATGCCATGAACTTCTGTTTTACGACCCACCGAGACTAGGAGTGGTACGGCAGACTATGGACAGCAGATAAAGCAACAGCAGCAGCAGCAGCATTGTTGAGAGCAAAGCTGTGAACTTGTCTACGTTCCAAGCAAATGCAGGTCCCTCGTAGGGTAGACGCATAAAGCGAACACGGAGGAGACAATGTTTGTGCTGAATCCATACCATTCCCTACCCCGATCTATTCTCCTCATCTCATTTGACTCGCACCCACGTAGGCGAAACTCGGCATTTTCGTTCAGACCAATCAGACTTATTGAATTTGTGGCTCTCGAAGAAAGGGCGAAGGAAGCCGACTTTAGCCATTCGACGCACTCGTCCGCCCGGCGAATGTCTATTTCCAGCGTCAACGCCTCGGGGAATAGCTGCTGACCGACTGATTGAATTTCGGCTGGAGTCTGTCTTTCCGCACATGTAGCCTTGCGTTGGCAATTTGGTTTTGTCGTGAGATTCCGCCCTTTCGTTAGCTACCTATCAAATGCCACTCTGAAGGTCAGATAGTGGTGTGCAAACTTTCCCTTGGCCATGACGTCGAATGTTGATAAGATGTTGTGTAACCACTGGAGGTTTCCACCTTTTGTGTGCAAGCCTCTCCTCAGCTATTTCGTTCATTTTAGTATCAACAGTTGCCTAGATCGAGGCCGTAGGCAAAAAAAAATGAATGTCGAGTATTCAATTCAGTGTTCCCATTGACAATGACTTCCAGGTTCGAAATAACTCTCCTGTTAATTACGTTAAATTCATATTGCCTTCAGTAGTTGAGGTAACAACAAAATGGATAACGACGGTTTACATGTTGAGCTACAAATTGTATATAAAACATTCATTCAGACATGTCAGCAGGCAACTTGTAGAAAATGACTCGTTCGAACATTATTCAATACATTTCCGCACCATTTTAAAAAATAAAGCCAACTGTTTTGTTCTTTAAAGCTCGTGTTGGTATGGTTATAATTTTATTAAACTCATGTTTTATGCGATGCTATATACAATTTTTACGTATTAGGTAATTAATAACAATAATAATATCCGTATAGCATACCCAGATTGGTCCTTAACCAAAATCAGATCTTTATAACAATCATCAACTGCTGTAAATGGTTTTAGGATTCGTGCAGCATTGATTGTTTTATAAGAATTTAAAATTACCTCAAGGATGGAGACAGAGAACTGATAGAATAGACCAGGGGACTGATGCTCTTAGTAGTTACTTCAATATCGCTTTACATGGCATGCAATTATATGCGACCTGTTTCTGCCTTAGTGCGTCCTCTACAAGGAGTTCATTTGATCGAAGTCGCCAGATGGCTATTGCTAGCCATAATAAAATTTTTTTACCGCCGTTTTTACTGCCGTTTTAAATAATTTTAGATAATTTTCAGCAACATGTTATGTTAAGTTAGGCTAGAGGAAAGCTATTACATCATCGTTACTGCAGGCATTACCCGTACTATCACTAGGCGTGTGTTGTGTCACTCTGAGTATTAATTTAAATCTCTAATTAAGACGTAGAGATACCCCAACGAGTTTCAGTTGTTACATCACGAAAAACTACAGTACTGGCCTTTCCCGCTTCAATAGGTCACATTAGTTGCTTATCTCATCGGATGCATGTCGCATGGGTGAATCTTAAAAGACTCGTCGGCAATTAATTCAATACAGTCATATCAAATGATCGAGCTCCATTAAGTAGGTTCATGTATGCAGTAGGTACATCAAGTTCTTATACGGTATGGCGAATTTGTAACTTCCGTAGTTCCTGGTCGGACGTTTTTGACTAACAATGGTCCTACATGATACTTAAATTCGATGCGATTCGATTATGACAAGACTCTGTATTACAAAGGCCGAGCATTTGTGACCTATTCGGGTAGATGTAAGTTCGAAAGCAGTTACACGCGTCCTTAAAATATGGCTCAACATGATTGGCCAATTTGTATTAATATTTTTGAGAAACAAGGGATTGCTTTATCATTTTTTTGTTTATGTTTGTTTCCAAAGAATTGCGCGCAACACATCATCCAAGAGAATTCTTAGCGATCAAGCCATCACACCTGTTTTGTTGCCTGATGGGGTTAACTAATAACTAAAAAAACGGAACCAAAATGAACTTGACTAAGAAAAATTGCTACACTGATTCCGCAATAAACGGTGTCAATAATAATGTTTCGAAGAGGGCGAGAGTTATACAGAAGTTGGTCTGATCTGACTAACCGCAATGTAAATTCTAATAGAATTTTTTATAAGTTGAAATCCCTTCTGACATTTTCCGCTCTTTTTCCGACATTTTTCGACATTGTGGCTCTATCAATAAAAGAGAGTATGTCGATGAACCACGATTTATGTCTATGCTTTATGTTTTTATGTAACCCATTATTTTTTTAGTTTTCTTTCCGGACAAGCAATACGAAGTGTAGTTATGTACCTATTGTACAATTGTGTAATTCTTCAAAAATAATCATTCACTTGGGCTTGGGTCTCCCGGCTAAAAAAGTTTTCTCTCTTCATTTAAGCTTGATACATCAACGTTCTTAAATGTTTGCTACGCTTACAGAATTTAAGGGCAAAGGTTTTACCAGAGTTTTCTCTAGGGCTCACCATCAGCCAACATTTAACGTCTACGGTAGCAGTTTTTGCATTACTCCGTAAGACGGACCCCATATAAATGTAAATGTGCACCGGCGAGGATCGAACCTGTGCACCTACGTGTCTACTCCGGTCGTAAAGCGCACAGGAATGCACCAAGCCGCAGCTCGACCAGAGCTTTGCCAGAGATTAGAGACATTTAACTGTACCTCTTGATTTAGCATACCCTAAAATGCATTAGAACACCATGCAAGCGGCAGCGCGAGGCGGTTTACATACATATATTATTTTAAAGATCCATATTTCGATCAAGCTTAATGTTACTCATAAGCAGATCTAATGACGTAATATATGTTTCCGGAGTGTACGTGCTCAAAACAAGCGCAACATTGGAACGGGTGATAGGAATCGAGCTGCCATAGATATAGGCCATTCTATTTAAATACCTCCGACAGGAAAAATTTTGAATTTCTGAATTATGTCCAGTTCTAAGCCATGTCGTTACTAAATGACATGGTTACGATGCAGCCGGAATAGTCACAATTCAATTTCATTGCAAATAACTATTACAGCTATTATTTTAGGCTTACACTTGCGCTAAATTGCAAGCAAGCTTCAGGCGCTTCCTTTGCTGTGGGTGCCAAGAATATACCTAATATGTTTTCTACTAGAAGCTATTTAAAATGACGTGCGTCTGGTTACCTTAAATTACTCTAATCCTACTTACTTCGTACAGAAGACCTTTTAGATTTAATTTTGCTTATTTTGAGGCATATACACTAAAACTATTTTGGTTCTATTGACGTCGTTGTTGTCGAAAAGAGGTGAAAGTGACTATAGTTATTAAGGTTGCTTGAAGCAGGCTACTTTGACCGTTTTGCTAATACCAACGTCGATCTCTTCCTAAAGTTCCACGGAAAGCCTATGGCTTTTTAAATGCTGCTACACATGTTAGGATTTGGAGAAAGATTTGGGCGGTTATTTTAATGGCTTCGGTGGGACCTATTTCCGGTTCAGCGAGTCTTCGATAGCCCGATTCTCGGATTTTTACAATTTTGTCACTGCAATGGAAAATCTAGTGACGTGATAAAACGGATGTTTTTTCCTTGATCGGATAAAGTCTACTCATTTTTCATATAAAAGTCACCTTTAGCTATGGCTTTCTATCTTTACAGTTGACTTAATGCCGCATTTTATTGTATAGAAGGTAACAACTACACTAAATTTTTTAAAATAAAAACTCGCGTTAAGTTGTTGCTGTCTGCGTATATATGTATGAATGTCGAGCTTAGCGGCTTGGTGCATCCTCGTTCGTTTTGTAACCGAAAAAGACAAATAGGTGCGCAGATTCGACTCCTCTCTCTTGCACATTTCTATTTGTATTGGAGATCAGCCCAGAATTGACCAACCAGAATTGGGTTCACATAAATGATTTTTATTCATTTTAATTTAATTAAGACATCCGACTAATCCGCATAAAAATTTACAGGTTTTCAGACGTTTTAATAAAAGAGTGATAAAAGAATCGCCAGACAATTTTTGATATGCAGTGGCATCCACCCTCATGGCATTTACCTCAATAGCAATATGTAGATAACTTTCATATTTTTGGGGCTGACCACTAATCAAGACGACTTAACGTCTACGGTACCGCTTTTGCATTGTAAGACGGACCCCGTGAGTGTAAATGTGTAACGGCGGATCGAATTTGAGAACCTTTGTGTCTCCTCCGGTTGCAAAGCGCACGCGAATGCACCAAGCCACCCGAGCTCGACAGCAATATGCAAATAGAGAAACAGCAAACGGAGGAAATTGCTAAAAAGACTAAAATAATAAAATGTTCTCATCAGTCTTAAATTCTTGTAGTATATATTTACTTGTATGTATATATTTGTTTTCTTTGATTGAATCATTAAACTATACCATATATATTTTAACAGGTAATAGTATTTTGACAGAGTATTGTTCATTCATCCAAAAATTGGATGTTCCCTATTGAAATTGTCCTAAGAAAACGTAACTATTGATTAAGTGTTAATGTAGAAAATGATGTTGGTCAGCACATGGACAAAAATGAGACGAAGGTGCCGCTTTTTATCTTAGTACATAACTCCACCCTGGTAGCACATTTTGGCAGCTTTGAGCCCAAAAAATATTTTTAAGGCTGACCATCAATTAACATTTACTTAACATCCGCGGTACCGCTTGGTGCGTCACTTTGTAAGACGGACACATAAATGTCAATGTGCCACGGCGGGGATCGAACCTGTGCACTTACACGTTTCCTCCGTTCGTAAGGAGCACGTGAACGTACCAAGTAACAGAACTCCACTGGCGGCCTTGAATCTAACACTAATGATCTCTGTTTCCAAACTTATGCCCTAGTTAGTACAATACATGTATATATATACATATATATATATATATATATACTACTCACTTCTAGTTCACCAATGTGTGCACGAATCTGTGGATTCACGCTTAGGTTTAAGTAGAAATTTCGTTTACTAAACTACTGCGCAGTGAGACTCGGAATACGTTTTGCAATCAAAGGGCATTCGTTTATTCGTAATGTTGTGTGCTTGTTAGACACTTAAAAAAATAGACGCAATTCTTTCGCTAACAATGTTTAGAAGTTTCATCCACGTGAACTAGTAAACTGTTGATTCATTTAAATAGTGGTTGTTATACTAAGTAACATAAAATATACTAAATAATATACTAAGTTACACTATAAATAATATACTATAATAATATACTAGTATAAATGTATATGCAATAATAAAAAATTATGTCCTTTATATAATGATTTAAATTAAACTGAGTTTCTACGTTCCACGCTGTGGCAATAAAAGCATTACCAGAATTAGAAAACGAAGTGGTATAATGTTTGCTACTGTGTTCTTTCTCGGTAGATTTTACCGAGCGATTCAAACATTCAAATGTACGTTGTTACCCCATGGTGTCCGGTTGAACTGACACGAGTATACAACAAAGTCATTAGGCCCATTAGCTCCTTTTCGCCTACAACGCCAAATACGCAGCTGCTTCCAGCCAAACCTTCATAAAATTAGGCACGTGGTCGGATGCTCTCGAATATTCGGCTCTCGCCATCCCTTTTCGAGTAGACACGTCACCTTCTCGTTCGTCTGTTTACTTCGTCCATTCTCTAACCATTACTGCAATGCCACTGAGCCACGGCGATCTCCGAGGGCGGCTAGCGTTTCGCAAACGTCTTCTGCGATATGTCGAGCCGAATCTAACCATTTGGAAGTCGGCTGGAATTTGTTGCGTTCTGTAAATAAACACTACGACATAACATCTGCAATAACATACGAGGTCAGTTCCCTTAGGACAGCGTGGCGATAGCGCGGGCAGGAATGGCGATGGCGCATGGAGTGATATTCGAAGGGCACGGGGAGCGTCTGCAGAGCCAATAGTGATAAAATGTATGAGAAATCGGCAGTGTGATGCTATCTATCGACAATTGGCTTCAATGTGCTTAGTCGGTTACTATTACCATGCCCGCAGACGACACTGTTTTTAGACGAAAAAACAGTGGGAGTCTGTTGATAAGCAATGTTGATAGCAAAGTTAATAAGACAAGGCCAAAAAGACGATGGACTGAAAGCTCCCCAGGAGTCATTAATACGCGATTTAACCTAGCGAGCCGATTAACAACTAATTATATCAATCGCTTTCGTAATATTGGGATTGCCACTTGTCGACTCTAATTCTTAAGAGAAGATCGGCAGACGTGTTTCTACTGATTTTTTGCCTACGAAGTTTTCGCTAACCTACTTGCCTTATGCCCGATGAAGCTTTTTAATGACATGAATGTATTCTGGAGAAGAATCTGTGCTCATAGCCGACTAAATCTAAGTAAAGTTTGGCTTAAAGTCTGTAAAGATGTCCTTACGGAACGTTAATTTTGACTATAAATGTTACGTGGTCATCGCTTGTCCTTCTACTCGAACAGGATACGCGCAAATTGTTGATAGAGTTTGTACATTTACCTACTATAAGCCACTGGACCCGAGATAACGCAGTTATAGCAGGTAGTTGATGACTGATGGAGGCCCCCAAACAACAACGATTCAAGACTGATTTTTCTCCTCGAGATCTATATTGAATTTAGATCATACCTATTTTCAAATCGATTCCACGATAGCTGCTGCTTTAGTTGAAAATTGCTTTGCCATACTGTGTTGCGTTACATGTACGATGGCCGGAGCTGAACAACAGAAATCTATTCTAGTTCAGCTATATCGGGCCAGTTTTCAGCCTACCTACATACCATACGCGATGAGTATCTAAGTTGTTCCTCCGGCCAGCTACTTTAGCAGGTTTTCGAACATACGCTTACACTCATGCACTCGCTGCCATTCTCTCTTCTTTCAACTCTTAACAACCGGCCTTTGCGGCAGAACGAACAAGAGGACTTCTTCCGTACGGTCAATGAAGATGGATGTCCACGGTCTTCTACTAAGCTCAGTCTGGGAATGAGCAGAGCTTCCAGTCAGTGCTTGCGTGTCTGCACAAGGACAATACAAGCCGAATGTTTCCATCCGACAAAAATCCTGCGATTAGATCGTGGATCTGGCCAGGTTCGATTAGCAAGTTCTTCTCTAGGACTCCTTTTGTGGAGAAGTGACAATGGCGCCACTGAACGAACGTTCCGGTTGGGATGGCCTCAATCGTGCGATGGGAGATGTGGACTAAGACCAACTTTATTTGAAATAAAAGATGAAACGATGTTGGTAGTAACAAAATTTTGTTGTTCTGGAACTATAATAGCTCAAAGGTGATTCTGTAAGGATGCTCCACCTCATTCGACAAATGAGTACCCACAATAAACTGCATGTTAACACCGTTATCCGTGCTAAAAAAGAGAGGTGTAGTGGAGAGCTTTGGCATAGATGTGTGGTTTGAAGCCCTGCGCAGTAGTGTGACTAAAATTTCTAATCGTTCCTAGAAACATCCGTACATCCGTACTACGTAAAAATTATATCGAAACGTTTACTCAGCATAAGTAAACTAAAAGGGCATCCTAGAGGTATGAAAAATTTCAAGTTCTCTGGCAGCCTATGGATTACGCTGCGAATTTATCTTAATCGATACAACGTGTTTGAAGTGTTGTGATTTAATATAAGATGTAATATGCGCGAATCAAAACTAACGAAGAAAGCACGAGCTAAACTTATTTGACTGATTACCAATGTACAAATCTTGAAGGGACCTTTTGGTTTGCCAACAATATGTATAATGTGTCAATTAAGTAAGATCAATATGTTATTTATCTTAATCCAAACACTGCTACAACACATAAAATTTGCAAACCTTAGCATACTTTGTTTTATTTTCATTTTCAATAAGGCTTTTTATTTTATGTCATAAGGAACACCAGCTTTCAATCAAATTGGTGTTTCTTATAACAAGCGGAGCTTTGAGCGGTTTATGTTGCCAGAACATCTTTTGTTTCAGAAGTGTCAAAAACACAAAAATAGAATATATTTTAATTGACTAACTATTATTGTTATGTCGCCGGCTTGATACGAGCTTAGGTGTTCGCTCATCGGACGCCTTTTCCGGCGATTATTGATCATTAAATTACTACGATTGCGTAGTCGCATATTGCATTTTCAATATAATAAGTGAATGAAGGTCATTCATTTTACTAGTTTACAACCGCTTATACATGAGTGGCGTAGGATGGCATTGAAAATATTCATAGACGATATATAACTGTAATAGATTTTTGACTTGTTATAGCTACTTGTCTTGTAGTTTTTATAGTGTAGCATTAGGCTTAATATCAGGCTTTTCGCTTCTTGTCTACACTGACCGCTACGCTTCAAGAACTAGTCTAAATAGAAAAAGCGAAAACTTTTTCGGGGTTTTTGAATCCTATCTGATGCGAACATCTTAACCTTATATTAAATTCATTTTCTCACAAAGGAAATCCTTGATACATTATTCCATGCATTATCAAATAGATGCGGCGATCTTATCAAATGAAAAAAACTGAAAATTATGGGTTTTTAGCATGTCTTTCCTTTTGTTCAACACCTTTGTTAAGTTTTACGTACCGAGACATAAGAAGTATTTAATGAAATATGAGCCTGGTGTAGGAGGGACTTTTTGCTACAATACCGACAGCAAAAAATTGCAGAAACATATCTAGAGATATATACACATATATTTATATATGATCCAAAATGAAAAGCCAGTAAAAACTTTAGCATTGAAATTTTTTATTTCTGACAAACTCGACCATAAATGAAGTGTCAGTGAACACAAGGTCGAAAACAATATAATAAATCATTGAGGGATGCATTGTGCTTCCAGTTCGGAACGCTTTCGTTATACTTTAAGAATCTTACATACAAGAAGCATTCACGGAGCATGTGCTACAAATGGAGATCGAGCTGCTTAGCGATAGGTTTTCAGTCAGCATCTGGCAGTAGTGCACTTGGCAACCTACGTCACCGTCGCGAATATGTTCTACAAGTGTATACAAGATGTCACCGATGGGCGCAATGAAAATGGAAAAAAAATCTTATGTTAACAGGGTGCAAACTGAGACCAGAGTGGTGGTAAATTTCATCGGGTGGTGCCAAACTACATAAACAATGTCAAATTACATCGGTGATGTCAAATAAAATCGGGTGGTGTTAAATGTCATCGGATGGTGTCAAATTTCATCGGGTTGTCCTAGATTAAATAAAAAATGTCAAATTACATAGGAAATGTCAAATAACATCGAGGGTGCCTAATTTCATCGGGGGCGCCAAACTACATAAAAATGCCAAGTTAGATCAGTGATGACAGATAACATCGGGAGGTGTCAGTTTCATCGATGATGCCAAATTTCATAGGGTGGTGAAAAACTACATAAAAGATGTAAAATTATATCGGAGATGTCAAATAACATCGGGTGGTGTTAAATTTCATCAAGTGGTGCCAAACGACGTGAAAAATGGCAAATTACATCGGACTTTTTTGTAGGATGTAAAATATAGGCTTACCTACTTTAAATTCGGAGGAGGCATATCTAGATTATGCATAAGAATATACCGATATTTAATTACTTTAACGTTCAGAAGTGCAGAAACAAGACGAAAGCAACAAAATCAGTGCCACCATCAAAAGTTAAACAAAACAGAAAAAAATGAGCGAAGTTTCTATCTCTTCTGCCTGATCACCCCTCGAGCCTCGATCCTTCTTATCCTTTATCCATTGACTAAAAAACGCTTTTTACAGGCTGTGTTATCTCAATGACCTAGTGTTCTTCACGAGTTTTGTTCTGCACGGGTAAATGGTGCCTTTGCAGCACGGGAAGCAACTATAGAGCCTTCGCAGACGCACGCGCTTTGTCCGCAAAAAACGATACGGACAGGTTCTTGCTGGCAGAGATCGTCCCGCAGTGTAGCTTGTACATTATTTACCACTCTGCTTCCCTATAATGCGAACAACGCCGATAAGGTTATACAGCAGTATAGCACTCCCTTAAAATGCTCAACTTCCTCAGCGCTTTCGGTGTATAAGTTAATGACAACGTTAAAAAATGTGTTCGCCAGGTAGTGGGATCGGTAAGACAATGCAGCTTCTGTAAATGTAAGAAGCACAATGTAGGTTGTGCGATGTTGAGGTGTAAATTAACCATATCTATCAAATAATGCTTGGAATGGTTAAACCAACTTTGTAGTTTTCATAGAGAGCACGACCTCTGTGATCATTTAGGCAGTAGGAACCGAACGAGCGATAATTGATTTCTTTTTGTATGGTCCACAGCACAGGCTCAGCATACTCATAACTTTAATTGCCGCTGTGAAGTTTAAGCTTTGCCCCGTTCAACTAACTCTTTTATTCAGCATAGCCAAATTCACGAAACAGAGACCAATACACTCGATAACGAACGACATGCCTCACATCATGTGACGCACATCATACGAAATGCCATACATTAATGCGACAGTTAGTCTACGTTTTTAGAGCAAATGTAGGTGAATTTGAAATTAAGGAGAGTCGAAGGTAGCTATTAAAGAAGGGTCAGATAACAGCCACAAAGCACTTTGTGATGTTTAATTCTATATGTAAAAGCATGGTCTAGTAAAATTGTATCAGGTGAGAAGTTCTCTCGGGGCCTCGCCACTCTTTTATGCCTGAATCAAAATGTTACGAAAGGCGTCGCAAGATTCGGTGAAAACAGAAAACATTCGAATTCCGAAGTAAATGTTCTTGATGACTAAGTGGAGGAAGACCGTCATATCCGTTAAATTGAAATCAGGAATCTCATTGTATTTTTTAATGGATGGGTGATAGTGATCGTACGTTTGCCCAAAATAAAGGTATCAAATTTACTCAAGTGCTTACTTTAATTTCGGGCCACTTTTACGTCTTAAGTAAATAAAACAGTGCTAATTGTAAATTATTAGACCAGAAAAGCGTAAAGCTACGCGATTTACGATGCTCTTACTTTTTTATGTTTGAAGCAAGATTCTATCACCAACAGCCTAGCGCAGCTTACTCTCAATATTAATATTTCACTCGTCATCGGGAGGAAATATGGGTCAACGAAATGTGCATTGCAAACGCGTTACAAAGTATTTTTGCAAACTGCGCGTGTTGTGTTTTTGGCCAAATCTGAGCGCCAAACGGATAAGGCTACACAACAGGCCTTAGGTTATACGCGTTATAGGTAGAATCTGATAAATATATTATTTTACTAGTAAATCTTGCGCAAATCCGAAAAGTTCTTCGTCAAAGTGTACAAAAAAGCGTCCGTTTTCATGAAGTAATGAGACGGTAGTGTCCGGAGGAAAACATTCTCACGAGGTCATCTCGTACCAATCTCATTTGTATCAGTGAAGCTTTTTTATTCGATCCCCTGAGGTCTTTTGGCGTTCGATCCAACAATTCGAAATTACGTCGCTGGATCAACTTTCGAGTTCCCCTGTCTGGACAGATGCGTTTGTTCAATAGGGCGAAGATGGTGGATCTTAAGTCTGGATAGATTGGATTGTTTACATCGCTCCTTCATCTATAGACTTTCGGCAGCAGAATAAGAATCAGGAAGACGCAAGAACCAAATGATCAATCAAGTGAGGCTACAACTCTGACTTCTAGATGACTGCTCTTATGTATTTACTCAATACATCGTGAAATCTATGTTCGCACTAAAAAGCTGGATTATTCGGCCATTCAATGCTGTTGAAGCTTGGCAGCTGTAAATGTCAGAGCGAAACGGATCATTGAACGTTCCTACATCACTCGGTTCACATAAGTTTTTCATTCATAATACTGAAGGTGTTTCAACGCAAGTTTTTCACTTTCGGTGTGTTGTCGAAGAAGAGCCTCAAACACTGATACAAAGATATTAGGTTCGGCTCATAAAAAGGTCAAATATAAACGGTATTCAACTTTTCATGAACGATACAAATTTGTGTGACGTACATTCGTACCTTTTCGTGGTGACGCTTCGTGGTACGCGGTCGCAGTATTTTGTTTGTGTGTCTCAACCGAGTGGCGTTTTGCCAAAATCTATTTTTGAGCAGTTGGGATCACAAGCAATAGATCCACTTAGGAGCATTGCAAACATTAGTTATCCTGAATATTGACTTCTTTATAGATACTTAGGAATTCAAGTAGTAATAGATAATGTCTTACAGCTTTCTCTACTTTAGAAGTTAACGAAAACGTTTTTCCATAACGAGGTGGGAACAGCCATGGTTCAGTACCAACACACTCGAGACTTACAGCAAATAGTCTATAAGAAGAGATAACAAGGCATGTCAGTTTGCGTATTTCTCGGCAAACCATTATTGGCACCCCAAAATGCCGATTAGTAGCCTGTGAAGTTGCTTTAAATTGTCTGCTGCTTTTTAATGATTTTATGTCCCTTTTAATAGTCGCCTGGTCATTGCAGCAACGATGTTTTCATTCTAGTTTGTTCTAACAATTAAGAAATGACCCAAATAGCTTTTTGGTTCTAAATCTGCATTTTTGTCATTGTAATGTCTCTGAAAGGTTTGTGATTAACCGTTAAGATAACGGCGCACAACTAAAAAATACTTGGTTAAGTCTCCGCTAACCCATGCTGGTTTTTGAATTTGATCCGACATAAAACCATCGGACTCTGAAAGAGCTTATATGTTCCTGCTCAAGCTTTTTCATTCTCCTGTCAACAGCAGCGTTTCTCAGATCAATGAGTAACGAAATTGCTTTTCTTTTTGCTTCGCTGGCCGAACGTCTCTATAATTCATTTCTGCGGTTCAAGCTGAGCTTGTCTAGAAGGCGATTGTTCATCGGAACGCTATCGCTGGCCAAATTCATGAATTACTTCGAAACTGAAGTAGGTTTCTTGACTTTATTGGAATATCTAGAAATTTCCAGCGATACAGAACGTCACGTCACGTTCGATTTCGTCATCTGCTACCTCTTTTGACCGTACCGCGTTCCCGTATTTACAGTAGTGTCAGCAATAAGCTCAAGTTTCCCTCCCTATTGGCTGTCATACGACCTCGTTTCGTTACACTAGTCCCGTTCGTGGCCTTCTCTCAACGACTCATTCGGAAAAAATTTTCCGTCCTTAACTACTTTTTCAACGGTTGTTATTCTAACAGTTGAGTGCATCTCAGCCCGAGACAATGTTGCACGTTCTTTTGGACAGTTAACCTCAACGTACACATTTTTCATATAAACAATTTAAATTCATAGGGAAAGTATCTTTTAGAGCCAAGAAGTAGCAATGTTTACGGTAGTGTAAATGCCAAGATATTTTTTTTTTGTCAATTTTCGGGTAAAAAAGCTGAAAATCATTCTGTTATCAATCTTGTGCGTCTAGTAAGGTAAGCTAAACTTTTGCAAGATAGTCTTTTGCAACCAGCCGGCGAGTTAACTATTTGATTTCATACCTTTTTATCTTCCGCTATTAACATTTCCATAAACTCTAATCGTTTGCGTCATATCAATCCATTCCATGGCGACCACACTTGGTACACTAATTTCGACAGAACGATAGCTAGGTGCTGGGCCCTCGGACAACCAAATGTTGTGTTTTTTACAGTAAAAGTAGGTGCAATCAATGCTCGTCGATTACTCTATTATAATTAGATGCTTTGACCTCATCACATAATATCCCTGGGTACGTAGAAGATTTGAAGCTATATTTTGGTCATTAACTCGAAGTAAATTTTGTATGCTTCTTCACGTTATCTTCAACCTGCCTACTGGGCAAAAAATATAGAAGAATTGAAAATCAATATTTGAAGCTTGATCTACGAGTGCCCAATCATAGTATATATCAATAATAGTATATATCAATGTCATTGAAAGCAATTTCGAACCTTTTATTCGTCCCAAACGGTACTATACCAAGAAGTATATAACCAAAGGTCGATGCTTTTGCATTCACATAGGCTGTAATATTATCTACACCACCATCGTATTTAATGAACTACAAAAGCTTTAGTTCAACGTCTCGACAATAAAAATCCGGAAGCTCTGCTTATTTCTTCATATTCTAATACGAAAACGGAGTGCCAGTGCCAAGCAAGAGCAACTTCGGGCTTTCACGCTGGCAATAAGGAAGTTCTTAGTCGGGAATATACCACGGGTGTCAGACACGTTCAACCGTGAGGGCTAGAAAATGATAGATAAAGTTAAAGGGAAATAAGCACCTGTAGGAACACATTGAGAAGTACTCAAAAATTTAACCAGGAAAGCCAGTTAGGCCCGAAAGCAGCCCTACAACCGTGGGAACTCTGTCCGAACTGTTATTATTATTTATTAGTTATATTATTTATTAGTTATTATTACATAGGTAGTGGCTGCAGCGACCACGTAAATAATAGGGACAGAAAGACTTTACGTCGAGTGCAAACGAGCAGATATCGCGCCTACCTCAATGAATCATACAGTCGAATCGTACCGGTCTGCGTACTTGGAACAGCGGCAAGATGCATTAAAGACGTAGTACAGTGCTTATAAAGGGTATGGCAATACATAAGGCGGTCGGTAGGCAGATCGCAGACATGGGTCTTTACAGTGGAGGAAGAAACTTTTCATAATGATATTGTTCAATGTGAAGAATGCTTCTAACAGACTCAGTGGGGCACCATCTTAGATACCTAGCGAAAAAGTCCCGCCGACCTGTGTCGAAATACCTAAGTAATTGAACCATCCAGAACAACGGCGTGGAATTCGGTATAAAAGCCAGAGTCCTGCTGACGTCTACCCTTGGGTGCCTTTTCTGGAATTTGGCATACGACGATGCCTTTCATAATAAAAGTCTTCTACTCAAACTCCGACTGAGAGCATGTATAGACAACTTGCCTGTAACAATAGAGATCGCGCAGAAGTCCTTCCTATTGGCCAAGAACGGCGCACTTCGATCGGACTCTGTGACACAGGGATCAAAGATATGAGCGTAGAAAGATATGTGAAAGTAATCCTAGGCTGGTGAAAATTCAGCAGGCAATAGCGAATACTTTGATAGCAGTGGGTGACATAGCGTAGCCTAACGCAATATTGATCGCCAAAAGGTTCACTTCGTTTACTTAGGTCTGTCATAGAATTAATATTCTTGTTTATAGCCTCAGCCTGCTGTCATTAATAGGCCACGTTGGGTGACCACCAGATATTCGTACGGCCTTAATTTAGCAATGTAGGTCATCAATGCATACAAAACCGTGGCGCATAAAAGGCAAACGCGCCGCTCTTGTGAGTACAACAAGGAAAAATTATCGAAAAAAGGAGCAGCTTGAAAAGTGGCATACAGAGTGGGGTGGCATTAAGCAAAAACTTCCCGACGTGAAAGTAACGACCTACATGCGAAACATTCGCAACTGGTCTGGAGCGCCCAGCCGCTAAAACGGACTATTATAACATACCATTAAAACATCATGGGACGTTTAACATATCAGAGGTACCAAGTGAAAATAAGATGAATACGATCCCAAGCGTGTGTACACTGTAACAGTCAATTAAAGGGAAATTTGCGCCGAAGCATACGACACTATAGCGCACTGTCTAACGTACAGGTAGATGGGACCTAATTTCAACGAGCTACAAATGCCTACCAACCTAGTGGACTATAGGTTGAACCGATGACAACTGAGAACTAGTTGCCGGGTTTCTAAGGGAAATTATGGCAACGAAAAAAGAAGACAGTAAATTACGGCAAATCAGAATGTTGGTTCATGTTAATGCACAGCAACAGCAATATTTAGAGTGCCCTGGCGATACCAGAAGTAGTAGGTGAGTAATTCTTGAACGAGTTAAGGTAAAGAGTTGGCGCGTATAGTGCGTAAATTTTAGTATGTGCGAGCCATACTTCAGTAACGCAGAAGAAAAGGTCAGTGTTAAAAAGCACAGCGTATGAAATTGCTGAATTTGACAAGTAACTCGATTAGTTCTTCTGCGTATATATATATATATATATATATATATATATATATATATAT